>JASDQU010239257.1:6384-23182 GCA_032191745.1 Picea mariana
TGGGGGGTGAATCAGTTGTTTCCGTGCTTAAACAATTTATGGTTCTTTTAAGCTCTTTGTAGAGACACTAAATGATGATCACAATAATGTATGGAAATAAAGGATGGTACTTTCAGCATCATTCACATATGTGAGAAACACAGGGACAGATATTTCCTGAGGAAACCCATGCAGGGTAAAAACCTCTTTTTCTTTATATGATAAGTAATGGTTACAATCTTTACAATATCATACATATGAGCACCAACTCATAATGAGGCTACAACCTCACTTTTGCAAGTTGCAACTTGCTGAGAGCACCAACTCTCTGTTTTCTCTAGCACCCACTAGAAGGAAGCACCAACTCCCTAGTTTCTCTAGCACCAACTAGAAGGAAGCACGAACTCCCTGGTTTCTCTAGCACCAACTAGAAGGAAGCACCAACTCCCTGTGTTCAGGCACCCACATGAACCTTTGAGGACACCAGTCCTCCCTAGCTCCTCCCAACCACCCTGAAATATAAATCTTTGCTACTGAATTTTATTACAGTGATATGATGTACAACAATGGCTTACCTGACTTATCACTTTTCTGTTGCATTTCGTTGCTCTATCTGCCTCATTCCCTTTCTGCTCACCTCACTTTCCCTATCTGTTCTTCTTCTTTTTATGTTCTGTGCACAATGTGCATTCGCTGCACAGTTCCTCTTCTCTTCTCTTCAGCTATTGCACTCTCCTCCTTTTTCACACATGAATTGCCTTCACCAACAACAATCACAACAACCTCCAACTGCAACGACAACCCCATCTCTTCTCTGTACCGTGTATTTATAGATTTTATGCACCTTGTGCATGCAATGTTTGTAATACCTCTGCATGCTGACTCCGCGTCGTTATCCTCCACCTCTCGAGTGCTATGTCTGATCATCATCGTGACTCTTCAGCTTCTCTGGTGGTTTGCCCCGCATCTCCAGCATCACTGTACGTTATGCTGAGATTCCTCAACCTCTCTGGCAGTTTGAGACTCTTCATCTTCTCTGTGACAGTCGAACTCACCTTCTCTATTTCAGTTACAGACCTCAATGCTCATCAGCTTTCAATCGCCTCCACGATCATCTTCATTCCTCTCAGAGACTCTTCACCTACTCTGTCCGTCATCTCGAAGTGTCTTCGCATCCTCTGGTAGAACCCATCAGCGGTTTCTGGCGGTTACACTGTATCGTGCTACAGTTGCCCTCCGATCTTGTTCAAATTCATCTGCACCATTGGATTGAATCCATGGGATCTTGCATTTGTTTCGGCATTTCGGCATTCAGCAATTCTGTGCTGAGTGTCTTGACACTTTATTTCGCAATCTCCGAAGTTCCGATACAAGACTTTTTTGCACTAGCTCATTCCCCAATATGACTATGGTCATAACCAAGCGCCTATGCAAAAAAAACGCTTTCGCGATTTCTCATTTCGTGATTTTAGACACTATGCTCCTTTGACCCCAAGTCAGCAAAATTTTGATCGCTTGCCATATGTCCTATGATTCCATGGTCCAGATCTGATCTCTATTTAATGGCTGCAATTGAATCGTGATTTCGCATATCGCGAAATCGACATTCTTGATGTCAATAATCTTTTTCATGTCCAACTCTCGATCCTCGATGCCTCTCCATTGACTGGAATCAACGGTCCAGATCTTATCTCTATTTAATGGCTGCGATTGAATTGTGATTTCACATATCGCAATTGTTGCATTGTTTTATTTGCCTCTCCATGTCACGATTCGTGAAACTCCGATATGGGGTTGGATCAACGGTTCAGATATGGTCTTGATTCAACGACTGAGATTGAATCGTGATTTCGCATATCGCGATTGCTGCATTGTTTTCTTTTCCTCTCCATGTCGCGATTCGTGAAACTCTGATATGGAGTATGATCAATGGTCCACATAATCCCCTGAGATGGATGGTCCTCCTGCTTTCGGGATTTTGTGAGCCCATTTTCTCCTTGCACTTTAAACACCATGCAAGTTTTCCCCGATCCAATGGTCGTCGAATCCTGCACTCAGATCTAACGCCTGAGATCTATCCTCCTCTTCAGCGTGTGCTCTTCTTGTTTTTATTCATATCTAACGGCCCTCATGCTGTCGGGAATTTTGGATGGGATCCAACGATCAACGACGCTTCTCCTCCAAGCTTACACATCCTTCTTACTTGGAAGAATTTTGACTCTGCGCTAATTCCTCCTGAGCCTATGTTGTTCCTGTTTGTCCATCGATGCACATTCTAATCCTTCCATCTTCACTATTGTACTTGCCATCAATGACAAGCATACGCTACCTGTTAAACATTTGCCAACACAACTATCATCAACTATCTCAATCACCTCGAAGTCCATAAATGTTTTGACCCCATCGGTGTCCATAGGGACATGTTCCAATATTCTGAAGGGGATCACAGCTTGTTGATTGGCCATCCTAAGCCTGATGGGGGAATAGATCAACTTAGGTTTTCCCATTAGTGCCCATGTCTGCTTCATCATGACATTGACCTCCGACCCTAAGTCGATCACCAAATAATCTATATCATAATCCCCGATCTGAGCATTCAGATATAGATCCTTATTTGTCCTTCTCTTTTTGGATACTTGATGTACTACTCTACAGTAAGGGATCTACCTTTCCTAGCTCATAATGTCTGATCAAGTTTTGTAGCTCTTATACAGTGCTCTCATCCTTTATCAAATTAATGCAAGTGCATAAGAATTCCATGAGCTCACTTACCTCTTTTCCTTCTCTGGCCAAAGCATATTGATCAAATGTCAAAGGCATTCCAGATTCTCTTACGTCTGGTCAAGCCTTTGATGAAGAAGCTTGATCTCTCCCGAATTCTTTTCTTGCTTCCTCAAATTTTTGTTTCTCTTTCTTTGGATAAAACTCTTGTGTCTTCTATGCAACTTTTCTGACTCCTGATTGTTCTATAGTCTTCCATGGAGTCACCCTATCTTCTCCTGTAGTAGTGCCTCCTCTAGTGATAACAACGACTCTGGGATCTGCTCCATGAGGTTCTGTTGTGATTAGTTGTACTTGTTGGTTTCCTCCTCGTCACTCCTGAAGTTTGGCTAATAGTGCAGGGCAATCTTCTATGACATGTTCAAATGAGTTACAGTAACTACAAGTGGTACAAGGGTTTTGGCAATCCCTTGCCAAATTACCTAGTTGTGCATAGTTATAACAAATGATCTAGCCTCGTCCTCGACCCATACATCCTCTTCGTTCTATTCCTCTGAATCCACCACGAGAGTTGAATTTTCCTCTTCCAGGGGAATTATATTGCATAGTGCTCCCTTCTTGATGTACTTCACCTTGAATTTTGTAGATATCCCTTGATCTTTCATGCAAGAGGTTGTAAGCTCTACAGTCTATAGTCATTCTCATCATGACCCACAGATTTACAGAATGTGCAGTAGAGGTTCGTAGGTGTCTGAACATACTTTTGCATGTTATCATTCTTCAGGGCGATGTCTATTTCTACATACCTTGCACCAAGGTAGAGTAACTTTCTTCAAAGGGCTCGGAGCTCCATAAGCCAAGTATTCATGAAATAGGGGACAGTGCTCCTTGTCATGGCCTTATGATTTGCATCTAATGCACCAAATGTCTTCTCTCTTATATTTTCCCTTATCATTTTTCATATCTTCGACCTGTAGTGATAAGCTATTTATCTGACTCAAGATTTGACTCATACCTGAGATGGATTCTGCCATAGGGGTTGATTCTAATTTCATGGTGATCTCCAATGCCTCAGCCTGTGAAGAAATTCTGTTGCATCAAAGGGAATATGATGTGTGGTAGGAGGGAAGCAATGAACCATTCCTTGTTCTGCTCGTCTGGGATCTGAAAACTCAAATGACATGTCAGGGTCTTAAACCTCTGATCAAACTCCCAAACAAGTTTAGCTACTTTTTGCTTGATTTCTTTCAACTTTGTGATGCACCGTGATTCCTAATTGGGTTTCTTGAATTCGGAAATCAACACAGTCTTAATCTCATTCAGCAGTTTCGGCTGGACAACTCCTTGGATGAACTTCATTTACCAACTCAGTGTGCAGTCTCTCTGGGTAGTACTAAACTGAGCTCATTTAACAACTTCATCGGTGAAATTCTTAATACTCCATACAGCTTCACATAGAAACTAGTGATGGTCAGGATCTTCAGATCCATCTCCTCTAAAGGTGGGTAACCTCATCTCATCTACCATAGATCTTCCTAGGTTTTCTGACTGAGTGTGCATTGAACCACTTGTACCAGTGCTCTGAGTTCTCTGATAACTTAGGTTACTCTAGTTACTTAATGTTGTTAAAGCAATAGGAGGCGTAATAATACTTACTTCAACAGTCTGCGTAGTCCCTGAAGTTTCTGATCCTTCTCGACAAGGTTCTTTGGTCTTCCCTTTTTCTTCCCTAGAAGACTCTGAATTTTCCTCACTCAATAACTCTTCTTCTTCTCCACTATAGAACCCTTCTTCTTATGTTGGTTAGTGATTCTTCTCAAACAAGTCCACCAAAGGGACTTCTTTGAATATTCTACCACTGCGCGTATGTCCAACCTTTAAGTCATTGTCACTGTCTGAATTCCTGAACATTAGCTCTTAGTCTGACCCACTATTATATCTTCAAGATGTTCTTCTCATGCAGTAGCATCTAGATCTTCAGTTTCAGAAAATGTAAAAAAAATTCCTCTCGGTCCCTTAAAGAAATATCTCTCTTCTTGGCTATATGATTCTACTTTGTCAATAGAAAACTCAATGATATACCCTCCAATGGTACTATCAAACCAATGATCTACTGCTCTCAACACGGTCTTATCAACTCTATTGACCTTCTTGATCAGCGTCGATGTCCAAACCACGGGCAGTCTAGATATGATCTCAAACTGGGTATCTGCTAATCTAGTCAGCAACTTGTATAGCTCCTTATGAATCCCTCCAAAGAAAATCTTGTGTATATCAGTAAAGATATACCTTCCCAACCAGTCTTCTGTGATAATATTAAGGTTCTTATTCTAAGCTTCTGTGAAATCCTTATCTTGTTCTTCTATCCAGTTATGAATATTTGTCTTTGATGGAAACCACCTTGACATTCCCTCAAGAAGATCTTGGTCCCGACAACAGAACCATTTGTTGGCACAGGGGAAGACCTAAGGTTCAGCTCTAATAGCAAACCAACAAGCCCTAACTACTGTCCCTTTCGGTAACACCTGCAAAGCAAATGAAGTCTCACCCGAAGTAGCAATAGGGGGTTGCCAGACACAGGTATCTACAACCAGAGGAAATGCAAGTGGAATCAGGGAAACCACACACGGAGATCAAATTATTCTTTCCAAGAATAAACCTACTTCGCACAGTTATATATCAGATCTAACATACTAATGCATCATCATAGTAACAAAAGTAAAGAACACAACATCAATCACTCACAACATAAGATATACGTGGTTCACCCTCTCCCTAGGGCTACGTCTACATAACTGTGCTTTATAATATATTAGGTGAAAGCTTACAGTTATATCTGGGCTCTTAGCTTGCAGATCAATCTCTTTCTCTCGTCTCTCTATCTCCCTTCCTTGTGCACCCAACTGCAGGGTTGATCTTCACACCCAGCTAAAGATATTACAATACCAAATGCTCTCACAGCACAATACTTCTCTCTCTACTTTAACAACAAAAAACTCGGAACGAACCCATCCCAAGTCCTCTTGACCTTTATTTATACATTAGAATAGCTCACAGACAGCCTTAAGCTGAAGCCTAGGTGTCAAAACCCTAGATGCCAAAACCCTAGGTGTCTAAAACCCTAGGTCAACTTGACCCACGTTTTCAAGTCTTTGCCAGCCTGTCTTTCCTTCCTTCCCACGAGTTTCTCCAAAGCATCTACCAGTGGCTTTTTCCACTTGCTAAGTTTTCCACGATCCACCTTCCTTGCAGATTTGTCTTCTTCGATTCCTTGTCCAATGGCTTGCTCTCTCGAACTTCACTCCATCTTTTCTGCTTCTTTAACCACTTCGACCTGATCTCATTCAACCTTACTTTCACGCAGTTCGTGTTTCTCCTTTTCTTCCGTAATATTCTCTTTCTTCCATAACCAAGGGCCAACACCATTGATGTCAAATGGGGAGAGAAAGTTCAGAAGCATGAAGATAATTGGATAAAGCATGAAGATAGGGGGAGCAATGATCACAGGGAGAGTATGAGTGTTTCCATCAATGTCAAAGGGGGATATTGTTGGAAAGTCAGTTTTCATTGATGTCAATGTTGGAAACTTGGTTGTCACTGATGCAAACACTGAAAGAATCCCTAAAGCAAGTTTGAAGTCTCTAGAAGTAATGGGTGTATTTGAATAAGTATGCAAAGTGGTATGATTAGGGCATAGATTTAAGAATGGCCCTCACTAGAAGACACTTTGAATAAGTCTACAAGAATCCCTTGAAGTATGGTTAAGTGGTTAATTAGTTATGAATCCCTAGAGGAGTGCTCATGAAACCCAAAGTTGATTGGAGAAAAAGAGGGTGAAGGAAATTGCAAATGAATGTAAAACTCTCATAGATGGATGGTCCTCATCATGTTTTTTCCAAAAGTAGGTGGCATGTCATGTGATTCCTCATGGTTGATAAGTTATACCATCTTATAGATAAAGCCCCATAGTATGGTTAAAAATCCCTTAAACAGTTGCAAAAAGAAGTTACAAGTCGTCCCCAAAATTAACTAAAGGAGAAAAGTTGTTGCTAACAAGAAGTTACAAGCTGCCTCTAAAGTAATATAAAGGAGTTAATTGGAAGGGTATAAATACACATTAAGATCCTATCATTTGATTAACCAAGTAAGAAATCAAGAAAGTGTGTGATCTCTTGATGAATCTGAGGTAGTGAACCTGAGGTAGCAAAGGAATATGAAGAAGGAAGCCTCAGAGCCATAGATTAGAGAAGGGTTGTTGGTAACCCTAATTAAGCAGACCCCTGCAAGTCAGGTATAGGGTGTCCCGTGAGGCCTCCATGGGTTGCACAACACTCGTCAAGTGAGGCACCACCTTTTGTCTGATCTAGTCTCGTGAGGCTGAGGAAAAGCTTGATGATGGAGCTATTGTCTTGATGTTGAAGCTTGAGGAAGGTTTGATGGTCTGAGATCTAATGTATTAGGTTTTGCATAGTGAAAATGTATGTTATTCTAAGTAGTTTGAGGCTTATATCTTGAGGGTTATGCAACATATTTGAGGTATTTGACACATGGTATTGGTGTATGCTTTGAGGAATATCTTGAATGGTTTGGCACATGCTTAAGGCATGGCATATTCTTGTCGTACATCTTGGATACTTTGGTACATGGCTTGAGGAGTGTTTTTGGCATATTCTTTGATAAATATCTTAGTGATTTTGGCACATGTTTGAGATGTTGGTATGTTCTTGAGGAATATCTTGGAGACGTTGGTACATGCTTGAGACATATTTGACACATGTTTTGGGACATGGTTGATGCACATTTTGATGGTCATGGTACATGGTTGAGACAATCATGGATATTTTGGCACATTCTTGAGGCATGTCTTGAATGTTTTTGTTACATGGTTGATATCTTCATGGTAATGGTACATAGTTTGGGGTATATCATGGATGCTTTGGCACATCCTTGAAGAAAATCGTAGCTCATGGTTTGATGCATATCATGGTGATTTTGAGAACATGATTTAGAAATTTTCTTGGTGACCTTGGCATAAGATTTATGTGGTTATTGGGATGGATCGGGTTTTGATTATGATGATGTATCAGTATCAATGATAGTTACAGTGATCGGTTGAGTTTGGTTTTGATTATTAGTGATAGTTACAGTGACAAGTTAAGTTTGGTTTTGATGATGATGTATCAGTGACAGCAGTAGTGACGGGTTGAGTCTACATTTATATTTTAGGGAGGAAGGAAGGGGGCAAGGAATGGGGGTTGGAGCCTCCTTTTAGTTGGAGCCAAAAAATATAGGGAATTGTATCTTCCTTTAGGTTGGAGCCTGTAAATCAGGGGGTTGGAGCCTCCTTCCATTTGGAGTTGTATAATTCAAGGAGTTGTATCTTTCTTTAGGTTGGAGGTTGTAAACTAGGGAGTTGGTGCCTCCTTCCAGTTGGTGCTAGAGAATCTTGGAAGTTGGTGCCTCTTGTGAATGTAGTATTGAAGATATATATTAAAAAAAAAAATTGTGGTTTTCTCCCATTTGGGTTTCCACGTAAAAATATTGTGTACTGTGAAACTATAGTTATATGTTTATGATATGTTAAATGCAATCATAAGTGAATGGAATTATTAATAACTTAATGTTAACATTGTTTATTTTCATATGAGATTATTGATATATTATTACAATGATGAGTGTTCCATATATAGGGAACATATGGTGACCATCCATTAAAGGATGTGTCCCTTGAATAATCAATAACTATTTATTATTATCATTTACTTATTATATATGATATTTAATAATCAATAATTATATTAATAATCATTATTCTAAGAGAATGTCTTCCCGATGTTGTCCAAACATCAACACTCCCTCTCAATGAGGGAGACATTCTACATCATTCCAAGTTTGTCTTTGAAGTATACAAACTTCACCCTAGACTCATGACACTTGTCTATCAATCTTGGGAGATGTCTTTCTCCCACCTGAACTGAGGAGAAACTCCTTATGTAAATCTCCCTTTGAGCCAATTAACTCTCTCTAAGATCAGGCTCACTCTAGGTCTACATGTAATATCCTATAGCATCTTGAGTCTTTATCATTCCTTGTCAAATCACCATGACTAGGAAAAAGACCAAACCAGGTACACACCTATGAGTGAATGTCAGTCTGATGCTAACTGACACATGGAAATCACTTCAAGCACCTCGAGTCCATATTATTCCTTGTCATGATCAAGGAAGGACTACATCTAGGCCCATTTACCACAAGTTCAACTTTATGATAAATCTGTCCTATCTCCCTTGGTCTGTAGCCCAATCTAGGAGAAGGTATGCTTGATGTTGAAACATCACCACTCCCTCTTAGTTAGGGAGGTATCTTTCCACCGTAGTACACAACTATTGTCTAGAGACACACAATCTCCACTAGTGGTACACAACCACCATAATATCAAAAGGTTTGTCACACATGGCACTTCCATGTGGACTTCTAGAGGCTACTCCCTCTAGGAACACTTAGGGTTAACTCCCCATAGTGTGTGATTTCAAGGGTCAAATCCCTTGACATGTCCTCATGTTATCCCCACATGGGACATTTGGCTATAAGCCCAAATGCACTTATCCCTTATTGAATAAGTGTCCCACTTATCCCTTCTCGAATAAGTGTCCTCACAGACCAACTCAACTCAATTCATAGAGGAGTACGATTTGTAGAATGTTTATCACACATGGAACTCCCATGTGGACTTCTAGAGGCTACACCCTCTAGAAACATTAGGTTTAACTCCCATAGTGTGTGATGTCAAGGGTAAACTACCTTAACATGTCCTCATGCTCTCTCCACAAGGGACATTGGGCTATAAGCCCAAACACATTTATCCCTTCTCAGATAAATGTCCTACTTATCCCTTATAGGATAAGTGTCATCACAAATCAACTCAACTCAGTGACAGAGGAGTACGATCTGGAGAATGTGTAATGAAGCTACCAACATAAACACTCCCTCTCAGGAAGGGAGACATTCTCTAGCATTCCAAGTCTGTCACAAAAGTACTTGAACTTCATCCTGGTTTGGTAAGAACATCAGCAACCTGCTCATCTATAGGAAGGGACAACACCAATACTTCCTTCCTCTGCACCATGTCTCAGATGTAATGGTACTTGATCTAAATGTGGTTCGATTTGTCATGAAACATTGTATTCTTTGAGATCTTCACACAATTTTGGTTACCATAATGAATAATGGTGGAATCCAACACATGTTCGGATAAATCTGCAAGGAACTTGCAAAGCCACACTGCTTCACAGACTGACATACTTAATGCAATGTACTATGCTTCTATTTTGCTCAAAGCCACAGAAGTTTGTTTCCTACTACACCAGGAAACCATAGAAGATCCCAAAGTGAATCAACACCCGAAGGTGCTCTTTCTACCCACTGCACTCCCTGCCCAATTAGAGTCAATATATTCCTACGATATCATATCAATACTGGAAGTATATCTTAGAACATGTCCAATTGTGCCTCGTGAGTATCTCAACACATGATTCATAGCAATTCAGTGTTATATCTCACCTAACTCATAAACTAGCCAAGTTCACTCACTACATAGGAAATATTTGGTTTGGTGTTAACTAGATACATCAATTATCCAATCAGTTGTTTGTACAGAGTCGGATCAATTTCATCAGAATCGAAAGAAGACACACTTAGTTTCTTCAGATTCATCACCATTAGTGTAGCCACATGCTTCAAGTTCAGCATCCTAAACTTATTCAATATATTAACTGTGTACTTCCCCTGACTCAGGAAGATCTCATCAGTTCTCTACCACACCTCTAGTCCCAAGAAGTAGTACATCATACCAAGGTCCTTCACCTCAAACTTAGAGGGCAACACATACTTGCATTCACCAATAAGGCTCTCTATACTGGTGAGGAATAAATCATCAATGTAGAGGACCAAAATTAGGGACTCACCATTAACAATCTTGTAGTACAGGTTGGGAGAGACAACACTTTCATTGAAGCCCCAAAATCATTAGGTGTCCATCAATCCTCGCATACCAAGCTCGAGGTGGTTGCTTGAGTCCATACAAGGCCTTCTTCAACCTACACACATGATACGCCTTCTCGTGTATCATGAAACCATATGGCTACTCGATGTATATTTCTTCCTCAATATCTCCATTGAGAAAGGTTGTCTTTACATCCATCTGATGTACTCTCCAACCCATGGATGTTGCAAGGGAAATAATCATCCGAATAGAAGTGTATCGAGAAACAAGAGAAAATGTCTCCTCATAATCTATTCCCCCCACCTAAGAGAATCCTCTAGCAACAAATCTCATTTTGTGCCTCTCGATGCTCCCATCAAATATGTGTTTGATCTTGCAGATCCACTTGGAAGTCACTGCAAACTTCCTCTCAGGTCTCGGAACAATATCCCACACATCATTCTTCATGATGGACTAATACTCCTCCATCATGGCATCTTTCCATACTGGATGACTAGTTTCCTCCTCATAAAAGGAAGGCTCATAATCAATGATGTGGCTCATAGTTGTGGAATAGTACAAATATCTCTGAGGTCTCTTTCTCTCTCAGAAGGTACCACAAGGAGATGCATGTCTTTCTGCCTCTTGCAAAGTCTAACGATCCCATGTAGGTCTCTAATGACCTACTGCAATATCTCTAGGAACATCAACTGGAGAAACATGATCAACAAGATCAATTGGATCAATAGGCTCAATTTTTTCCCTTTGAATTTTTGGAGGGTGAGGGGAAGACAACACCATCTCTTCCTGTGTCTCACTAGTAATCTCCATGTGAGATCCTCTATATCTCTTGAAGAATACCTCCTCCTCAAGGGTAACATCTCTGCTCACCTCAATCTATCTCTGACGAGGGATGTAGATCCAATATTCCTTCGAAGACTCACTGTACCCCACAAATATACTCTTTCTTCTTGAAGGGTCTAGCTTGGTCCTTTTCTCCTTATGTACATGAATGTGTTAGTCAACTGAGAGGGGGGGGTGAATCAGTTGTGCTTGTGCTTAAACAATTATGCTTATTTTAAACTCTTTACACAGCATTTAATGACAGTCACAATAATGCAGGGAAGTAAGCAATAGAGCATTCAGCATCAGTCACACATATGAGATACAAAGAGATACATATTTCCTGAGGAAACCCATACAGGGTAAAAACCTCTTCTTATTTATATGATAAGTAATCTTTACATTCTTTACATTATCATACATATGAGCACCAACTCATAATGAGGCTACAACCTCTGTTTTGCAAGCAGTAACTTGTTGAGAGCACCAACTCTTTGTTTTCTCTAGCACCTACTAGAAGGAAGCACCAACTCCCTAGTTTCTCTAGCACCCACTAGAAGGAAGCACCAACTCCCTAAGTGTTCCAGCACCAACTCGATGGAAGAAACAACTTCCATTCACACAGGCACCAACCTGTATAACAGAGAACAACAGTTCTCCCTTACACCACCCTGCCACCGTTGTTTCTCTGGCTGCAACCAGATGGAAGCTACAACTCCTTATGTTCAAGAACCCACTTGAAACTCTGAGGACAACAGTCCTCCCTATCACCTCCCTACCACCCTTAAATATAAATCTTTTCTCTTAAGAATTATTACAGCGATATAAAGTTCTTCAATGGCTTACCGGTCACATCACTGTTCTGCTACACTACGTTGCTCTGTCTGCATCAGTGTCTTCTGCACACTCCTTGTGCTTTATGTTCTTTTGCCTTTTATTCTCTCTGCACCATATCCCTTCAATGTACCATTCCCCTTCTGTGCATTTCTGTTGTTGCGCTCTGCCTCCTTCTTCACACCTCAATCACACCCAACCGCAACAACACTGATCTCCTCTTTGTTCTGTGTTCTTATAGTCTCTGTGCTCCTTGTACATGCAATATGCACCAAGCTCCTGCATGCTCTCCCCGTCTCGAGTGCTCTGCCTCATCATCATACCAACTCTTCAGCTTCTTTGACAGTTAACGCATGCGTCCATCATCACTAGGTGTTATTTCGAGATTCCTTTGCCTCTCCAGCAGTCGAGACTCTTCGTCTCCTCTATTATAGACGAGCTCAACCTCTCTGTTGTAGTTACAGGCTTCAACGCTCTTCCATTTTTCAATCGCCTCTATGACCAGTCTTCATCCCACTGGCAGATTCCTTGAAACTCTTCATCTCCTTTGGCAATCACACTCAAATCTCTTCGAGTCCTCTGGCAGAAACCATTAGTGGTTTCTAGCAGTTATAGAGCGAACCATGAAATGGAGCCTAGCTATGCTAGCTCCTTCCACTTACATGACCACCGACTACATAGATATTTCACCATTTCGGCATTTCAGCATTCGGTAATTCGGCATTCATGTGATCAAGTGTCTCGACACTTCAAGTCGCGATCCCGGGAATGGAGCTTGGTTGAACTAACTCCTTTCTCCATCTTCTGTCAATGTGACCAATGGCTATGACCACTGCCTACACCAAAAGGTGTTTCTATATTTCGGCGATTTCTGTTGCAAGGCATCTCGACTCTCCAAGTCACGGTCCCCAAAACTCCGAAATGGAGCTTGCCACTTCAAGCTTTTCTCTACAGCTCTTCAACGATGTGACCACCATCGGTGACCAAGCGCTTATCCATAAAGCACTTTCATGATTTCACAATTTGGGATTTCGGCATCCTTGATGTGAAGATTTCTTGACAACTCCAAGTCTCGGTATCCGAAACTCCGAAATGGAGTCGAATCAACGACATTTGGACATTTCTCTTTTCGCCGTTTCGAGACTCCTGTGGTGAACAATCTTGGCGTTTAACTCCTCCAACTCCCGGTATCCGAAGTTTCGAAATGGAGTCAGATCAAAGATCTGGTATTTTGTTGTTTCGCATTTCGGCGATTCGGCATTTCGGTACTTCTGTGGTGAAGTGTTTCGACACTTCAACTCCCGGTATCTGGGACTCCGAAATGGAGTTATTTCYTGGTCTRCAAATCTCTTTGATGGTGTGCCTATTTCGGGATTTCGACGTTTYGTTTTTCACAACTTCAAGACTCCTTTGATGAAGAGTCTCGACTCTTGACTCTTCCAACTCCCAGTATCCGGAACTCCAAAATGGATTCTTTGACATGCTCTAATCTTTCGCCTTTCGGGATTTCCGGGTTCACTACTTCAAAGGTTAATGTTCCTTTGATCTTTGATTTCCCAGTCTGCAAAACTCTGAATTGGAGTCTTTGTGGTGCTCTGATCTTTCGCCACGCGTCCGTCCCCAATCAATTCTCGATCCAACGGCTCAAATCATTTCGCCAGTTCGCATTTCACGATTTGGAAGGATAGAGCACTTCCTTCCTTTGACTTCTTTTTCAGTGAAATGATGATCTATGACAGTGTGTCCTACGTGAAGATAGACAGTCCTCCTTCTTTCGGGATTTCAGAATTTCACATTTTGCGATTTTGGGACTCCTGTAGTAAGAGTTCTTGACATCCACAACTCCCACTATCCAAAACTATCTCCTTCTTTCGGGACTTCGACGTTTCACATTTCGTGATTTCGGGACTTGTTGTGAGTGTCCTTGACACCTCCACCTTACGGTATCCGAAACTCTAAAATGAAGTCTGATCAATTTATCCCTAATCCTGCTTGCCTGCATGTAAACTATCAAATGATCAAGCACACTCTTACACTCTGCATGAACCTCTGCACTTATCCTACTGAGCTTGTGTTGTCCCTGTTTTTCCATCACTGCATACTATGAACTTGCCATCAATGACAAGCATACCTTCCTAAAAACATGCCAACAATCTCCCCCTTTGGTATTGATGGAAACCCTGAATGACTGCACTCATCTGTTTAGACCTCCAACTGTAGCATCCAATCTGGACCACTCCTTTTCTCCCCCTTTGACATCAATGTCAAAGAAAACATGCTCCCCCTGAGCTATTGCAGTATTTTTAGGAGGTATCAGATATTCAATCAATACAAAGCTCCCCCTAATAGCATGGACTCTCTTAGGTGTGAGACGGGATGACACCCATCTTTTGTCGGAGATATTCAAATGGTGTCTTGGCTAGGGGATTAATAAAGATGTTTGCAATTTGTTATGTGGTTGTAATGTAATGGACCTAAACAACCTGATTGGTGACCTACTCTCTCACAAAATGGTATTTTATGGGAATATGCTTGGTCTTGGAGTGGAATACAAGATTCTTAGACACACTGATGGCACTAGTGTTATCACAATGAATTTGGATCGTTGCAACGTATTTTACCTCCAAGTCTACAAGTGTCCGAATCATCCATAATACCTGAGTGCAACAGGTAGCAGCAACAATGTACTCTACCTCTGTAGTTGATAAGGAAATGGAACCTTGCTTTTTACTAAGCCATGCTACTAATGAGTCACCCAAAAAGAATGCTCCTCCACTGGTGTTTTTTCTCTCATCAACATAGTTTGCCCAATCTGCATCTAAATAGGCAGTTAACTGAAAATTCTGATTTATGGGACACCACAGACCATAAGTCATTGTTTCTTTCAAATACCTGAATATCCTTTTGACAACTTGCAAATGACTCTATTTAGGTGCAGGCTAATATCTTCCTACCATATAAACAGCATGCATTATGTCTGGGAGAGATGTTGTGATGTACAGTAGGCTACCTATTATTGACCTATATGAACTTTGATCAACATCAGGTGAGTCATCATCCTTGCTTAATTTGTATCCAGTAACCATGGGTGTACCCACAGGTTTAGAATCTTCCATTTGAAACCTTTTCAACATTTCTCTTAGATATTTTTCTTGAGAAATGAACATCCCTTTAGACCTCTGAGTAATTTGCAGACTAAGAAAAAATGACAATTCACCTATCATAGACATTTCAAACTTAGACTCCATGGAAGAAGCAAACCATTGTACCAATGAATCCTTATTACATCCAAAGATGATGTCATCTAGATAGACCAATACGATGAGCAGATCATTATCCATTATTTTGATATACAGATTGTTGTCAATTGTTCCTCTCTTGAACCCTTTGTCTTTGAGATACATATCCAGTCTGTGATACTAGGCTCAAGGGGCTTGTTTTAACCTATATGAAGATTTCTTCAGCTTTCATACTAAGTCAAGGTTATCAGACAGTTCAAAACCCTCTGGTTGTTCCATATAGACTTCTTCACTTAAATCTCCATTCAGAAAAACTGACTTGACATCCATTTGATAGACTTTAAACCTTTTATGACAAGCATAGGCAAGAAACATTCTGATAGCTTCTAATCTTGCTACGGGCGCAAATGTTTCATCAAAATCTAGTCCTTCTATTTGAGCATATCCTTTATAGACCAATCTTTCTTTATTCCTGGCAACTTGTCCCTACTCATTCAACTTATTCTTAAATATCCATTTGGAACCAATGATATTTTTACCTTCAGGTCTATGAACCATCTCCCATGTATTGTTTTTCTCAATCTGATCAGGTTCATCATTCATTGCTTTAACCCAATGGTCATCTTTGCTAGCTTCATTAAAATTCTTGGGTTCCAGCAAGGATATGAAAGCTATATGTGATTGTTTGGTGTCTTTGATTATCTTTCTCCTGGTTTGTACACCTTTGTCTTTTTCACTAATTATCTGACTTGCAGGATGATTCTTTTGAGTGATTCTGGAGGAGGAATTTGAAGTTGTCTGCTGATTTGAATCTATCTGAGTATCTGTGTCTTTATCTAATTTAGAGTCTTTGTTTTCTGATTCTTGGGCATGTTCATATTTAGCTTTAGTTGTGTCCTATGTAGACGACTCATTATTGTACACCTCTCTTGCTGGGATTCCTTCATCAACTTTTATGTCAATACTGTCAACATTTTATGCATCCTCTTATTATAGCATCTGTATCCTTTACTGTTTGTAGCATACCCTAAAAAGATACCTTCATCAGCCCTGTCGTCATATTTTCCAAGGTTCTCATCATTATTCTTTATGTAACATTTACTCCCAAAGACTTTGAAGTGTTTGATTGTAGCAGGTCTCCCATACCACAGTTCATAGGGTGTCTTGTCACTTTGTGGTTTGAGGTGGGTTTTGTTAAGAA
>JASDQU010239259.1:0-16705 GCA_032191745.1 Picea mariana
GTGGGTGTTGAAAGAGAAGGCGAGGGTTTGGACGTATTGCTGAGGGTTTTGTTAGGCAATTTGATACCAGGGTAGCTAGGGTTATTCCTTAAGCAGGGAGGAAGATTCGTCATGAAATCATAAGGTGGTTCGGGGCATAAACCCTGTGAGTAAGGGTACTCACTGTCTAGGAAACGTTCTACGTCAAAATCCGAATCCTCACTAAGGATTATAGGCTTTGACTCAGCAGAAGGTTTAGGTTTGTTTCTAGCCATCCTTGAAATAAGTTGAGCATTCTTTTTCCCCTTGGTATTAGCAGTAGGGTTTGCCTTGGGATTTTTTCTTACAGGCCTTTTAAAAATCTCAATCTTCTCAGTCATAGCGTCAAGTAAGTCAACAACAGGGTTGGCCGAGGGTTTAGGAATGAGAAATAGGATATGGAAGGGCACGGGTGGCCTGGCCTTGGTTTCATTCACCACAGGCTTGTCAACCTGTATAGGGTCTGTGTCATCGAAACCATTTCGAGCGACGAAATCTCTCCAGCTATCACCATGTAAACTCAAGTGATAAACAATGATAAGTTTAATAAGCCCATGGTGGAACAGGCTACTGTCAGCCTTCTCCTTTTTAAACCTTTTCGACATTTTATATAAGTTGTGCTGAAAATAGAAAGGCATGTTGAACAGATACCCTATAAAATTCATTAGAAACCGCAGGTGGTAGAGAAAAACGAGTCCATATCGACCTTCACAGGTCACGAACTGCTTGACTAATATCAAAAGGTCGTGCCATCATGGTTTGAGCATAGATATGGGCATACCTCTATCACAAGAGGTGACTTTGCGTGAGAGGAACAGCAGTGACCATGGAACCTCTTCTACTTTCGAATTTTTGAACCACCGCTGACCCGTGGCAGGTAACCCTGTAGAAGAAATGATAAATCCCTCATCGATTTCCAACTGGATGTCACCCACCTTGGCTCTATAGCCATCGAAAGTCAAAGCGAACTGTTGTGCCACAAATAAGTTAAAACCCTCAAATCTCTGCACAAAGGTGAGCCAACCGTTAGCCTCCAAGTATTTTCGGGCATTGTCAAACATTAACAAGGCTTGGTTGCTGTTTGGCTCGATTCGCACGACTGGTGCCATGGAGTCGAACACATGGTAAGTCTAGGGTTTGTGTCATAGCACACACAGGAGTAAAATGCATGCAGGGCTATCCGAGCTAACAGAGGTAAACGGTGAATAAGGGATAGGCATAAATGCCATCGTGCGAAGGTGGTGGAGTTTATCTCTGCCATGCAAAATAGTTATTACCAAAGTACAACCGCCAACTTATAGCTATCCTACCCATCATAGCATAACTCAACAGTCATGTCACTTGGCCGACCAATGAATCAAATGGTAAGTGTATAAACCAACGTGCGCAATCAACGTTGTGCCAAAGTTTTAAACCATCAATTATTCAATTTGAAACCAAAATCAAATATTTAACCATGTGCCAATGTATCAACTCATATCAATAGTTTAACCAATGTGCCGATGGATCTTTGTATAATCAACAAGCCAATAGTTATGAAAACACAAACATAGGGATTATATAAAAAGATAAATATGAAGGATTTAATCATAACCCCTATGTATTTTCATGAAACCAAAGGTCAAGTAGGTCCAATAAAACACAAATCTAAAGGCCAATGCCTTACAAACTTAATGAAACCAAGTCACACAATCAATACAAGAATGTCCAATGAGTACAGATCGAAAGGGCTTTTGCAGACTGCATAGCGATAAACAAAATGCAAGTGTAATAGGCATATTGACAAGAAATATAACGACAGTTCAAATAGTGATTCTAATGCGGCTTCGAAAGACCAATGTTTTCACGCTTACAGTCATGAAAACAAAACGAAAATAATCGTGCAAAAGGCACACAGAATAAAAGTGTCGTTCATTTGAAAATTGCGACGAAACATCGATGTTTGCAAAACATTGGTGTAGGCAGCTTATAAGACAATGGAAAAATGTGATTTGGCTGCCAACAGGCCTCCACCACTTCAATCCTCCACCAAAGGCAAGCTCATAAAATGGAGACAATGAGGTTCTCTCAACAATACGGAAAGAGCTTGGGGGATGAACACTGTGTTCAGACTTGAGGAACAAAGGGATGCAGACTCAATATGAAGTAATTTCTCTAGAGTAACTTTGATCTTAAATTTGAATTCTTTCTCCTCTTTTCCATAGCTCGTAATTGTTCTTTTATAGCCTTCAAAATGAAACTGAAGGGACGAGTCAGAAGGTTTTTAGTATATGGAAGGCCAAGGATCAAAGATCTCCCGTCGTGACATGGAAACCCGACTTCATTTTTGTATTTTCTGGCACAAATCTAGATGTACGCAGGCTGTAGTGGAGCAGCCTGTGTATATGCATGTTGTATAGTAGATAGGGCATGTATAGGTGGAAACATATGTATTTTTAGCTCTGGATTCATCAAAAAGGGATGAAAAGTCTACATAGGGAAATGGAAAAAGGCCCTCTGTGAAAGATAGCAATGGTGAGGAAAATCTTACTAAAACAAATGCCCCCTAATGTGTGAGGTCAGAGGAGTATCTGTGATGACCGAAATACATTATAAATAACCCAGGAGTGGAGTGGTAGAGAACCAGCTAGACGAGCTTAATTTCTCATTACATTTTGTACTGACTTTGCATACATGGCTACCAAGAATACACTGCAGATCCATGCAAAAAATATACCAAATAAATGTTCATGGCCATGAATATGCAAATACAAATGTGGCTACATGCCAAAAGTTGTCATAGTCACAAACAAGGCCCAGTGAAACCAGTCTCAAAACCAATCTGAAGATATATGTATACCATGGAGTACAATCTGATCTCCCATGATCATTGAAGTCATATAGGTACTGGTCCAATGAAAAGGAAGCAACAACTCAGAAAAGCTACGGCCATATAATGACATCTTCAAGTCTTCTACACTATCCGCCAAGGGTGCAAGTCTACATCATGTGAATAAAGGAGTTGAGGTTGAACACAATGAGACATCATTTGATTACTGGTCATTAAGGTATATCATTAACAAACATGAGACAACCTATCAATAATGAAGGTAGGTATCAAGGCACCGAGTACACTCCTACAAATGTGAATAAAGGAGTCGGTGTCGAACACTTGAGGAATCCATTGATCAGGATACATTGATATATTCCCATCTGTCAATGGCGAGAGAGCCTGCTACTAATGACTGCAAGCCTCAAGGTACTCATAAAAATCTAGGTCCCATATCTAGAATAAATGAGCTGAAGTCGATGGAAAGAGACTCGTTGAAAGGAGAGAATTAAGGAATCTCTCATCAGTCACCACGAGGAACAAAGCAGGAGATTCATAATTTGGTGGAGATCGGACGAAGAACATGTTCACGAACCAACGAACCTGTGCATCTTTCGCGTGTTCTAAATGCAAGCGATACATGAAAAAGACCCTTTGAATAGAAGCTAATGATGAAAACTACTGACAAAGGCAAGGAAACCACCAATAAGGCTAATGACATCCAAGACATTGCACGAATCCCAAAGTGTGAATAGATGTCTTGCCGTCAAACACAAGGGAAACCACCCAGTCAACGACCAATGATGAAATGTCGATTGTTGGGTTCAAGGTGACCTACCAATGATGAAAGTAGGGCTAGGGTGCATGATAAGACCATAGTGTCATGTGATTTTGAGACAAACTAAGGGTATGGCTGACATGCAAAGTCAATATTTTTGAGGAGTGGTTGACACATGTTGATAGACTTCCTTTGAACAAGAGCATGAGACATATGGTAGACTCCGACAGCATAGACCCAATGATATAATTATCAGATGTAGGAGGCATCGATAACGTTCTCTATGGGGACTGGAAGAGTAACCAGTCGGTAGAGAAAACTCTGTAAAGAGATCATCTTCCTAAGACCATGCTAAACCCAAAATTATTATGACGTAAGGACTCAATAACTTTGTGCTCTGTTCAAAGGTGACACGACTGCTACCAAATATAATATAGTACTCCCTTCCCACCCATCTTTTTTTGTTTTTTCATAACAAATGAATGTTATGATACAAAGGAGGAAACGAGTGTCCCAAGTAAGAAAAATTAGTTCCAGCAGTGGAACGTACATATTGTCAATGCAAGGAAATTCATGCAAGAGATGGACACTTGGGGTGATGTTCCCTTCAGGGTATTGGGTGTCAAATTGAAAAGGATATAAACAAGGCTCTTCTTGGTTGAGGATGCAAAAAACTGCTTAGGCAACGATTTATAACGCAAAGCCAAAACCGGCTAAAGGCTCAATACTACAAGTGAGGGCATGAGATGCAATCACAACTTAACGCCAAAAGATGTCATTTTTTATTTATTTTAGTCTATTTGGTGTGAAAAAGGGGTAAACTTGTGCCAAATAGACGTCTTTTCAAATCCAATTTACGAGTGTGAAAAAGACAAATTCACTCAGCGATCTTTTCTATTTTTGGTAACGAGTCGGAAAAGAGACTAACTAAGATTCATGACCTTTCAAATCCAATTTAACGAGTGTGAAAGTGACAAATGACTCGAAAATATTTTCGGTTTTTTAAACGAGTTGGAAAAGAGCTTAACTAAGACTCATTTTTGGGAGTCCACAGGGAATAAGGTAGCATGTGCATGAGTGAGAAATGAGGCTCTTCATAAATTTAGGTATCAAGTTATAATGGACTCCCGATCCTAAGGAAAAACTTGGCATGGTCACCAAATGACAAAGGGGATCTAACTAGGGAACCCATGTTTGGTAAGTCTCTGCCATTTATTAGCAACACTACTTATAACAGACAGAAGGTTCTATGTCGCAACAAATGGGTTCGTAACTAAGGCATAAAAAATGGTAGTCGAAGGATAATGCAAAAATGCACGATGGAGTGGATACCTATCCTATATGCTAGGTTATGAAAATACATGCCCAAGGTGATGAACAACCAATCATGACGTCGAAATCTGCAAGAAAATTGAGTCAAAAGTACAAAACCCAGCTCAAAACAACTCTTGAATTAGTCCATTAGGTGAAAAAATAACATGAAACTATATAAAGTGGGTAAAAATAGCTTATAGATAGTAATAAAATAAAAAATCACTGTATCATTTTGAGTTTTACCCAAATAGTGCAATTTGGACCAAAACTACCTTCAATATTCAAATGGCGATTTCAGGAGCGTCGAGCAACAAAATCACGAACCGTTTGGATCAGGTAACTCTACATTTCATCCTCTTCAAATTCAATGGATTACATTTTTGAATTAGGTTTCAATTTTCTAGTTTTTGAGGGCATAAATTAGGAATTTCGGTGTACGCGGGCTGCCTTTGTTTAGGTCATGTATAAGACTAAGTATATGCCTCTGTGTGAACCACAGGGTGCTTATATTAAGTCCTAAACGTGACTGTATGAAAGGGAAGTCACGTGCAGGTACACAAATGGCCAAAAATAAGGGTTCTAACTCAAAAATTGATTTTTCGTTTGTAGAATGGTCCTTGAATGGAGAGAGAAAGAGCATGAGGAGGTAGATGCAACTGTGGATCAAGATCCGATGGCTCAAGAAACTCTAAAAATATGTGGCTTGTATAATTTTTGAACTCTCAAAAGAATGAGGGCCCAAGTGAGGTTGTTGGAGATGTTGGTGGGTTACTGGGATCCTGATAGCAAAGGCTTTATCCTCGATGGAAAACCATTGAGGATCCAAGTAGAGGACATCTACTTCTTGATCAGTCTATCAGGCCGAGGAGAGGTTGTAAAGCTCAAGTCATGCATAGCAAGGAGTGGGATGAAGATCGAGGAGTATATCGATCTCCACTATGTAGCGGAGACTCAAAAGGTGGGAAATCAATTCCTATCCGGGAAATAAATAACCTCAGTTTCAAGATCATCGTGCTTGTACTGACCAAGATTATTGGTTCGGCTTCATTGCAATAGACATTCATGCCACTCATGTTTTACGCAGTAGAGTGTGTGAGACCCACTGTCTACGATTGGTGTATCTCACTTCTGACCAATATGAAAGGTGAGTGTACAGAGTGCAAACAGGGGAGTAAGAAAAACTTCAGGTTTGCCTCTATTTGTTTCAGCTTCTTTTTCGAGCGGGTTCCAGGTTTGGGACCTAGAGTGGAGATCCTTCCTAGAGGACCATGCGATCCATATATAGTGCGATGGATCAAGGTCATGAGACGACAGGGGGGAGGTAGGGTGTCAACACCCTACAATGATGATTTTTTCTTCTGGTGACAGTGACAAGTCATTTCTCTGGATGACTATTCCTATGCAGGGATCGATTTCAGAGGAGATCCAGATATGCCACTTCCACCAGGGACTGCCTACAGTAACATAGGTAAAAAAATAAATTAATATTTCATTTTTCTGGATGGTGCTTACATACTAACTAGAAACTTGTGTAATCATAGACATGGTTTTGCGATGGCTAGAGGGATTCCCTTGACATATACGGAGGAACCGGGGAGATGAGGCAGCAGGAGGAGAAGCAGAGAGAGTTCTACAAAACGTGGAAGGAAACCTGTCTCGTTTGATATAGAGGATTCCAATGGTTCAGGTAGAGGATATACTTGAAGCCATGCAGGGACAGGTGGTTGGTGTACCTAGAGCATGGGTACGACTCTCCCGACGTCTCGTAAACGTTGTGGTTTTCTACCATGAAACACATCTGACGCCACATGCGTAGGTGTCATGGGATATGTATACTGGATGTATATGTGTATTGAGGGTTTTAGCCCCAATTTTGTAATATAAACACCATATTTTGAAATATATAAAAAGGTATATTCGGATTTACTTATATCTTACAATGTGTACATTGATGTGACACTTTTCTTTGCTTTATTAATGTGACAAATGGCAATCTAAAACATAATTAGCATAGGCATTGGATACATGATTATAACTCCTAGGATTGTGATAATATGTAATAAAATAAAATTGTCGTTCTAAAAGGCGTACCCATAGGAATCGATGAAGTAAAGTAGGATCACACACATGGTAATGACCGTTCAAATGACATACTACTAACTGTGAATCTAGGCAAACTTCTAAAGAGAGAATACCATGCGAGATAACATCGCACAAAAGTTCTATGACAATGCTATATTTAGCCACATTATCCGTGGATGGCCCTAGGCATACACCACCTAAAGACACCAGTAGACCCTAGGGTGAGTAAACCACCCAAGTGGCGGAAGCCAAGTTCCGTGTATGATGACTGGCTCCGTCTGTGAATCCTAGGTAGACCAAAGAATCCATTGACATCTGCCAACAAAGGGAAAACTCGATAAGCAAGCCAAAGACAAAAGAAAAGAGGAAAATATATGTATATACACTAAATTTACATTAGTATACAAAGAGTTCCGCCCAAGCCTAGGGCTCAAGCATAGTACCTTTTCAAATAGAGCCCATTTCTGGGCTCAGCCAACTTATTCCCTTCATAATCTTCTAACTTGTAGGCTCCTTTTTATAGAACACGTCGCACGATGTAAGGACTGTGCCACATGGGTTTAAAATTTCCTGACCCTAGCAGTGCTTTGTCTTGATAATACAAGAGGACCAAGTCAACCTCATCATACAACCGAAGACAGACAGACTTGTCGTACTAAACCTTGACACGTTTCTTATTTGCCTCAATAGCCATAAATCCATCTCGACGTTGCTCGTCAAGCCTCTCTAGGTGTATAAGGCGTTGCTCTAAATATGAAGTGTCAGGTAGGAGCTCGACTGCCAACTTAAGAGAAGGGATTTTTCATTCAACAGGAAGGATCGAATCCACATCGTGCACTAACTAGAAAGGGGAAAAACTGGTGGCAGTCTTAATTGAGGCTCGGTATGCCCAAAGCGCAAGATATAGCATGATGTGCCAATTGGAATTAATTCGACTGATAGTTTTTTGCAAAATGGTCTTGAGAGACTTGTTGACAGCCTCTACTTGCCCATTTTCCTGGGGGTAATAAGGAGATGAATAACCATGTCTAAACCCCAGCTTAGATGCTAGTTCTACCATCATTTCATTCTGAAAGTGACTTCCATGATCAGTGACAATCTCACTCGGGATACCAAACCGGGAAATAATTTGGTTGAACACGAAGAAGGCTGCAGTCTTCCCATCGGATTTTATGGTAGGCATGGCCTCGACCCACTTAGTAAAGTAATCAACAACCACGATAATGTGTTGATTCCCCCCAACCAAAGTTGGGTTGCAATCGATGAAATATACCCCCCACTTGGTGAAGGGATCGATGGTAATGACTGGGTAAAGAGGGGTTGGATGCGAGTGCATTTTCTGAGTGAACACCTAGTAGGGGTGATACTTCTTAACCGCTTCGATACAATCTTTAAAGATAGTAGGCCAGAAATAACCGTCGTGGGATTTTTTGGGCTGTCGCAACCCCAGATAGGTGACCACCACAAGCCCCTTTGTGGCAATCATTTAGGACTGACTCGACTTCCTTGTGAGTTAAGCAACGATACAAGATATCATCTATTCCTCGACGATACAAAGTGTCATCGATGATGGTATACTTTTTGGCTTGGTATCTAATACGTTGTCGATCATCCTGCGAGAGATGTTGAACGAACTTCAAGTTTTGAAGATATAAAACAATGTCTCCATACTAGGGGTTGGACGACGAGACAAGGAAAATCTGTTTTCCCACAAACGAATCAACATGGATAACATCCTCATCTAATCGTGGAAAATCGGATATTAACTCTATGAAGACTAGTCATTTATTGGACTTGGCTGAAGTGAAGTTGAGATCAAACTCTTGTAATATGACAATCCATTTATTATATTTCCCCCCTATGATATGTCTAGTAAGGACATATTGAAATGGATTGACATTAGCAACCACAGTAGTCTTGCAAAGTAGTATATAGTGACGTAAGAATTGGACCGCGTGAACAACAACCAAAGCTAGCTTTTCAATGTGAGAGTAATTAAGCTCAGGACCGACTAAATTTTGACTAAGATAGTAGATTACTTGCTCATGGAGCTCATCATCCTCCTGAACTAGAACCATACCAATCGTCTCTTCAGATGCAGTGATATAAAGCAAGTAATCTCTACTGTAATCAGGAGAATTCAATAGAGGGGTCGATACTAAGGATTTCTTCAAAGCATCAAAAGACTCCTGGGCTCACTCATCCCAGATAAAAGGGGTGTCTTTCTTCAAGAGGCACATGAAACCCTTAGTGATATTGGAAAAATTCACTATGAACCGACATTGAAAGTTAGATTTCCTATGTAACCCTTGAAGTTGTCTAATCATGCACGGGGGAGGCAACTAAAGTATTGCCTCAACTTTAAGAGGATCTACCATGATCCTGGTCTTTAAAATTAAAAAACCTAAAAGACAACAAGACCTAACGCAAGAGATGCATTTGTGAGGGTTTAACCAGATGCTATAGTAACGACATCTTTCAAAAACAAGTCGAAGTTGTGTAACATGATGCACTCTATTGCGAGAGTGAGTAGCAAGATCATCCAGGTAGGATTTGACTATGTGCTTGATATCGTGAAAAGCGAAAGTCATGGCACGTTGGAAGGTTTCTCCAACATTTTTAAGGCCGAAAGGCATTTTCCGGTATGCAAAAGTACCCCAAGGACATATAAATGTCGTCTTGTGTTGGTCCTCAGGTTTGATCTGGATTTGGTTATATACTAAAAATCCGTCCATAAAATAAAATATCTCGCTTCTCGCACACTCATCGAGAATCTAATCAATGGAAGACGTGGGGAATTTATCTTTAGGACAAGCCTTGTTCAAGTTGCGAAAGTCCATACACACACAGATGGTTCCTTTCTTTTTATTCATAGGAACGAGGTTAGATACCCATTCAGTCAAAGGAACCGGGTAGATGAAGCCAACATTAAGTAGCTTCTCCACCTATGCCTTAATAGCAGGGGCCTTCCTAGGATTTACAGCTCTAAGATGTTGTGGAACAGGTTTATCATCTAGATAAGTTCTAATCTCATGTTCGACAATACGAGGGTCGATCCCTGGCATCTCTTCATATGACCAAGAAAATATATCTCAAAATTCTTTGAAGAGTTCGGTGTAGACCAAAATTTCTTCTGGTGAACAATCCACACCTATATTTATGTTTTCAATTTTTCCAGGGGTACGAGAGATATCGATCATGAAGATAGGATAAATACTCACCATGTTTCCTTCTGCATAAATGTCGTGCGTATCAAGTGGAACTACGGCATGACCAACTATCTCACTCAAGGTAGATTGAAAGTCATCTTGCTCAATTCTTTCAAGACTTGGGAGAAAATAAGATTGATGATGTATATCATCCCAAGGTCTCTCGTAACTATTCATGTCTTTGAGGATGGCTTCATCCAAAGGAAAAGTCTCATCTAAGAAATCATGTGAACAAGAAAACAAGGTGGCCCATATAGGCCTAAGAACAGGATCGTCCTTGTCCGTCGGTGAGGTAATAGGATCGGGATCAACGGAAGAATCAAGAACAACTTGATATGCAATCTCTGCTACTGATAGTGGCATAGCCATCCCAGCATGTGACTGACCTTCACACAATAAAGTCGAAGAAGGTAGGGTCCATGGATCACTAAGATAGGAAGTGCAGAAAGGAATGCACCTCCCTGTTGAAGCAGACCTACTAGACATGGCATACACGTGGTGAATTGGTGTCGAGAAGTCGAAAGTACCCATGAGGGAAGAATACATCCAACACCGATATTCTCATTTTTTGGCTGAGAATTTTCGATCACGAGGATCGATGGTCCAACAAATGAGTTAGGACTGGAGTACGCAAAGGATAACTTATCGATGGTCACAATCTTCACTTGATGAGGAAAACAAAGCGTACGGAAGACATACAATATGACATCAACCATAGCATAGGTCCAATTGTGACCTAGTAACAGGTTATAATCAAGAGTTTCATCAACTACCTCTACCTCCACCTCTACTGTCTTCCCACCTAACTTGATCGAAAAGGTAGGGAGAATACCATGAGGGAGGAAGGAATGACTGTCAAATGTACTCAACATGTTCGATGACTTGGAAAAGGTTAGAGAATCGAGAGCTTTCCAACAGACCAGGGACATCACGCAGGTGGCAACACCTTCATCAACAACCACATGTTTAATAGTATACTTGGAATGCTCCACATGGATTTGGAAAGCCACATGGTAAGATAAGTGAGGCATCACATCCGTGACATCAAACTTGATAAATTTTGAGCCACTAGGTTCAAGAGCTCCTAAGGCAGAGAGTAAGGCATTCCTCTATGAGGGACACATCTGGAGTACCTCCAAAGCCGACATCTCACAAGGGGTTTGGCCCATATCCTCAACAATAGAGTAGTTATGGGTGGCTCTAGCATTAGGATTGTGGGTAGATCGCTTAAGTACTCCTTTCAGAATATGAGGCGCTAGCTCTGGTTTCTCAATCTGTAAGTTCATCTCCGGAGGATGAGGGGGAGCTTCTAGACCAAGGTTAGCTTGTGAAGAGATATAATCTTGAGAGCGGGTGGCTATATCAATTTTTTCATTGACCATGTTGATACATACGCGATCACCATCTTGCAGTGGTGGGTTTTGACTCCCATCGACCGCATTTCCAGTGTTCGCAGAGCTTGAGGCTAAGTGTTGGTTATGTGGGAATGGATTCATCAGTAGAGTGGGCGGTAGATTCAAAAGCCTCACAACCTATGGGAGTTTGGGGCATACATGTATAATGTGGTCATCGATACAAAGATTACAAGGAAAATTCACCTTACGTTTATCTTTCTTTCCCTCTCCATCATTATCATTCTGCTTCCCATTATTATCTTTGTCCTTGGGTTTGTTACAATTTTTCCCACCCTTACGATTATTTCAAACTTTCTTTTTATTCCCATCTAGTTGTTGGTCACCATTTGGGTTTTTCAACGATTGCACAGAATGTACATCCACTGACTGGGTGGGTTTGGAGGACACAAATGAAGCTGGTCCTCCGACAGACTTCGTCATCGAGTCTACGGACCCTACAATGCCATCGGCATGAGATCCGAGTTTTTTACTAGGATCGTAATTTGATCGTGGTGCTTATGGAAGAAGGTGATATAACATCCCAGACTAAGCATATATTAAATCTAACTGTTGGGCTCTAAAGATAGTGTATTCCTCATTGGAGACCCCGGAAGTAGCAACATCCTTCAAGATAGGAGGGTGCAAAGACTTTAGGAACCATTCTAGGAGAAATTTTGAGGGTATATGAGTCTTAATAAACTGCCTTTATCTACGCCACTCCTGGATATGATCTGATATATGAGTGGCAGTGTCCTATCATAAAGTCGACAAACATTCGAGGCGAGCACCATAATGAATGGAAAATTGAAAGTGGTTGAGAAAGACCATCACCAACTGATTAAATGAACCATATGTCCCCCTAGGTAGCTCAATATACCATTGAGAAGAAACTCCAATGAGAGTGCATTGAAACAATCGTAATCTAATAGAATCATGGTTCAGGGAATTCGATGAGCACCAAAGGTGAAAGGTAGCGACATGATCACCAAGGTCCTCTCCATTATTACCTTCAAACTTTGGAATGTCTGAAGGAATTTTGGTGGGGACGGGGGGCCATGTGGGATCATGACTCACCGGGTTGTTCATTAACTTACACAAATTTGGCAGATTGAGCCTGGACAGAAAAGGGAGACAGGGTTGCGACATCTGGCCCCAACCTCCCGCGAAAGATTTTTCTTGCAGAACTGCATCCCATCAAGGATTCTAGTAAGAATCATAACCCTTTCCAAGATTATAAGGCCCTCCTTAGGACTGATTCGTATAATATGGGTTGGGCATCATTCCAGCAGGAATGTTCTGCTAAGGATTATGAAAATTGCCCCTAGTCGGATTAGATCTGGGTTGGGGGTTATGAACACTACCCCCAACCGGATTGGATCTAGGTTGGGGGTTGCCCAAAGTGTAATACTAACCTCCTCTAGGTGGGAACCCAGAGGATTGAAGTGTATTCATCATGCCAAAAGTATTGGTCGGAATCGACACTAAGGAGGTAGGGATATAGGGCGAAACTTGTCCACCAACTGGGTTGTTCCATCTAGCCATAGAAGGATTAGAGATGGGGTTAATAATAGGGAAACTTCCTATATTAGGATTCATTTGGGGGATATGAGAACCACCAAATGGAAAAGGAGTGTAAGGAGGTGTAGTTCTCCCAAGTCCAAGGCTAGCGTTAGGGACAACAACTAGGTGGAAGTCAAAAACTCCGAAGTGAAGTTAGGCATACCATAAGAAAATGGACTAGAGGCCATAGGGATGGACTCAACATTGTAACTCGATGAGTGACCAAAACCCCTAAAAGGGTTTGAGGCAAGAGATGAAGAATTAACTATAGGCCGAGCCATAGTATTGGTATAAGCCTCCGTCACTGCAATTGTAGTGGCTATAGGAGTCGAAGGGGTGCCATTAACTATAGTGGGTATGGGATTCGAAGAAATCTGAATGTTATGAAGACTAGACTTAGTACTCATTCTTGTGGAACCACAAGTCTGAAAGGTGGATGTGTGTGTACCACGCCTAAAAACTCTATGCCTTTTAGAAGGCAAGAGCTTGAAAACCGGTGGTAACTGTAACAACTGAAGGGACTGGCGAGGAAGTTGGTCTGACTCCACAACGACTTATGACTCTACAAAATAAAAAAAATTATCCTAAGGTCAACTATTAGTCAAAGAGCATACCAAAAAGTCAAACGTCCAATATGCATGCAAACAGGCTAAAGTGGCTGAGTAGCCTCCCTCGCTAAAGAAGTTATGCCTCATCCAAGAGGGACTTGAGACTCCCTGCTAAAGTTTGGAGGTAACAGAATCAGTTATAGGGGCCCTCGTGGGCTTAACAACCAGTCATTCAGATCCCCCTGGAGAGGTAATCCTCCATAAAGGATATGTGTTGTTCGACCCCTATTTGACCCATGGTACAAGCAGAATAACCCCTGCAAGTAACCTATGAGATACCTAAGTCAAGAAACTAATAAACCAGTGTATAACCAATGCACAAGCAAGAAGTCATAAGTCCAAATCACCGTATGGGCAGGGTAGAAAAGCCTGAAACCTTGAAAGTATCGCCTCTCACGGAGGTATGGGCACTAGCAAGATCCCCGAATATGAATAAATCCACATAAATATCTCTGATGTTAGGCGAGTATCCACGGGTTATCCCTTCAACTAATTTCACGCAACCTCATGATTAACTATGGTGTGAGTGGAGCCTCCTGATATTACCAATTATACAATGGACTTCTAAACTCCCTGTCTGAGACACATATGTTGATTTAATTTCCTTGGAGAAGTTTACTCACAAAATCCTATTCCAAGGCACTAAATCCTAGACTAGTTTGTGCACCCTAAAAAATAAAATTGTGACTAATCAATTTTAATTTAAAGCATAAATTTTATTGTCCGTGATTACTCAAAAAGGTATGGAAGTGAAACTCATGATGTTATTACTCTGCAAGAAAATAAATATGAATACAATGCAAAGTCTATCTTTAACTTTTTCAATGAATGATATGCGCATAAAAACACTGCCATTTTCAATTTCAACTCTGTAATTCAGAAGTAAGATGCAATATTTCACTAAATGCACTAAGCTAACGATAAAGATTCAAAAGACAAAAATGCCAAGCAATGTAAAATGCCTATTTTTTTTTGTATTTTCAATATACTAAAAAAGAAAATGCATGGACTGATAAGCAACCTGATATATAAAATTCTACTGTGTATAAAAGCAATAACTCAAGCAGAATACCAAGAAGCCAAGAAAACAACCCAGAGTACAAGGAAAAATCAAAAAATGAAAAACAAAGAGAAATATTATGCCCAAAAATTCAACTCCAAACAGGTTTCCTGTCGACCCATAGAATCTCAACAGGCACTACAGAGACCTAAGAAGGTTTAGCAATCATCAAATCCCACCCAACAGTCACTAAACCAAGCAAACAAGCAAGGGAAAGTGGTATATGAGACTGTTCAGGAAAAAAGTGTGTATATACGCAGCTTGCAATGAGACAGCATGCGTGTATACGCGACTGTCAAGGAAAAAGGTGCGTACAGGCTTTAAAACAAGGCCAGACAAGGGCAAAAGGCCAAAAACTTAGACCTAGAGTGAACGTAATATGTCAAGCAGTGATACGACAATAAACACAAAGGAAAAAGAGAAATGCAAGAAGAAAAAGTAATTCAACCCTTAGAATGAAGATATTTCCCTAGTGGTGTCGCCAATTCTGTTATGAGGGAAAAACTCTCTATGGCCAGGGTAAACCACAACAGACAGGTATGACTGCAGAAATCAACTAAATTCCAACGTATGTGATCCAAATTATTTTCGGCACGAAATGAGAGCGGAGATATAATAAGGAAATGCACATAGATATTGCAGATATTCAATAATATAACATAAATGTATCAGAGATGCAACCATAAACATAGATATATAGTAATACACGATTTCTATTAATCAGAGAAATGTATAGAGACTGTAAAAATACAAAGTGAAAAACTCGCTAGAATGGTGGCAGCTTATCTCTGAGAAGAGATGTGACGGCTACTCACATTCGCAAGAAGATGATTACAATGAGGCTCTGAAGGCCCTTTTACAATAACCAGGAATTCCAAAATTCCTAGACATCCAAAAACCTAACCCTAGGGGATGAAGCGCCAAAAGTCATGTGGGCCTCGTTTGGGTAACTGAGTACATCAACTTCCCAGGGTCGTAACTTTTGCATACGATCTCCGTTTTAGGCGTGTGATAGCTCATTAGAAAGGTATTTTCAAGGAGATTCATTTTGGGGGATCAATCATGCCTTTGGCTATCATTGAGAACCTCGATCTCGAAAAACCTTCATTTGGGCCCTCAAAATGGCCCCGGAAGTTAAAACCTGCTAAAAATAGTAAATTGCCAAAATGGCCAGAAAACTGTTTTGAGCCATTTGGAAAAGGTGGGTGGCCACCGATATCCACATGGATCAATCCTCCCTCCTTAGGAAGCAATGGTCTCCATTGCATTGAGTTCCCGGGGGAGAGGGAAAAGCATTTGTTGAATCTGCATCTTGGTGAGCTGCTTGTCTTGCTGGAGAAGTCACACTGCTTAGTTTGTGGAAATATGTCGCGAACCTGTGGCTGGAAGGTTTGGACCTTTTTAACCAGTCTCGATATTTTACATGACTATGTGCAGAAGGAATCTTCGTGCTCTGCTGCAACCTTGTCGACCTGCTTCTGTTGGATAGAAGGTGCTTTGGCCGAAGCTGTGGTGGCTGCAGTATCCTTCTGTTCACCCTTTGAATAGATTGTGGAGAAGATGAATTTTGTAGTATGAGATACTACCTTGTGGAACTATTTAGGTGGGGCAGTAGTTGGAACTACCTCTGGTATCCTGTAGAGATGACCCCCCAGAGTAATAATGACACTACGGGGTCGAGACTCATAGATAGAATGGCGTTTCCACATATATGGTTGGCCCAAGAGAACATCACAGACATCCAGTGGGGAAACATCACATAATACCTCATCCTTGAAGGGTTGGATGCCGTATGAAAATCGAAACTGCTGGTTGACACGAAGATCTCATCCTTGGCGAAGCCACCCAATGTTGTATGATTGCGGGTGTGGTG
>JASDQU010239260.1:0-16954 GCA_032191745.1 Picea mariana
AGGTTGGGTTTTTACTCAGTAAGAGAAAGGCTATGATTAAGAATTTAATGTCCAAGCATAAGCTAATTAACACGAAGAATAAAATGTTTCTTTGCATTGTTTCAATTTCCATTAAAGGTCCCTCCAAATGGGGTGACACCAGTTGGGGCAGTTGGGGCTGGGAACACCCATGTGGTGCCCCACGCAGATAGCTTGATAGATGGGAGGATTCGGCCAAGCATAGAGTCCCTAGATAATTCAACAAGGAAGGTGTTGACAGTAAGCTTCGAATGTGGGGAGTACGTCCCTGCGAGTTCCTATGTTTTAAGTGATGGTAACCATTAATCGGGATTGCGATCAATACAGAGCAAGGATGCAACAATTAAAGATGCAAAATTGGAAGGTCAATGAAGTGAGTATTGTGGGAGGTCGAAAGAATAACGTTGGGATGAGTAGGAGTTTGGGAGTTCTTGCAATGATGATTTTATCTCTGTTAACTTGGCAGAGGGGTGGAGATTTCAAGTTGGAGTTATCCCATAGGGTTGGCCATGGCAGAATAGGGAGACTTCGCTTAGGCCTTTGCACCTTGGGAATTTACAGGATTTGGGGGGTTTTCAGTCTCAGAGTAGCAGACATTGGGTTGAGTTTAAGGGGAGGACCGGGTTTGCTAGCTATTTGGAGGATGGGAGAGTCATGAATCCAGTCTGCGGATTGGAGCTTTGGCTTGTGGCCATGGCGAACAGAGAATTATTGTTGGGGAAGAAATAGGGGAAAGCCCATCAGTTATTTGTGTGTAGTTGTGACTCTTAAGATGGTCAGGGGATTTGGAAAGAGGGGAAGAGAGAAAATATAAGGGTCAAGGAGGAATGATACAGCCTCATTCTTTTAAGGCCCTGTAGCACCCACCAAAGCAGCTCGTGAGGCATAAGAAGCAGGACATCGCTTCTAGGAGCATTATTCAGAAGCAACAAAGAAAGAAGTCGAGGAGGTCAAGATGACGGTTCAAGCACAGAGATGGGAAACATCTAACAAGGAAATCTTAGAGGAGGTACAGGATGGGTAATTGATCCGATGTAATCCAGGACAAGAGACACTGAGTACTTTAAAATTGCAGAAACTTATTGGATTGTTAAGGCAATGGTTAGCTAAGCTTTGGAAGGACCATGGGAGAAAGGAGGGATTTATTGCATGTCATTCAAAATTTTGAAGGGAAGTTTGAACTACCCTATCAGTGTTAGTGTGGCATCAGATTCAAAGTGTCTCCACCTGGAAAGAAAGGGATTCGGCAAGAGCATGAAGGAGGAATTTCTAGCTCTACAGAGACCAAGGATAATCCAATTGATTTGGATGCACCCTATCATCTTTAGCAACGAATCAGGAAGAAGCAAAGGAAGGGAAATTCTAGGCCCTTATCGATGGATGATTGGTTTAAAACAGTTTAGGTTGTGTTTTGTTTTTGTGGATATATGAATATTGTTAGATTGACAGGGTATGCTTCTATAAAAAACAATGATAGGTTGGTAGTTTGTATGGTTTTAGCTAATATCATGTATGGGTCTCAAAGAACTGTTGAATTCAGATATGAAAATTTGTTTGAAAAGGGATCTGATTTCCATAATGGCAGATCCCTCGGGGTTTTGATGTAACTCTCTTCTATATATAATAAAAAAATCCTAGTAGTTGTTTATCTTAAAAAAAAATCCATTAAAAGTCACTTGAGACTTGAAAGAGGGTGGCATAAAGATGTGCGCTCTTCGTTAAACTATTAGAGAATAGAGGAGGAGACAACTCTACAAAATATTGATATTATTACAAGCACTACTATCACCACTAAATTCAAAAAGAAATTGTGGTGCAACAAAGAAATAAAGATAAGAGAAATATATAACGAGATTCATATGCATATAATCACTCAGTTGGAAAGGCACTACCCACAGTTGAGGTAGGAGTACATCAAATTTCAGATCCTCCTATAGTCACAGATCAAGATGGTTGTGTATTTCTATTGGTATATGGATCTATATCAATGGGTTTGAAGTAAGGCCGAATTGGAAGACTCGTTAACCCAAGCTTTAAAGATCAAAAGTATATTTTACTATTGTCAAACTGCACACTGGACAAAACCTAAAACACCATGGGAAGAAAAAATATGTAATCTTTGTGATACTAAGAAAGTGGAGGATCAAAAAGATTTTCTCTTGGAATCTATGTCTATGCACACATTAGGTCACTATTTCAAAATATTTGAAATGGTATCAATCTTCATAGCTTGTTAACTTATCAAGACCAAAGAGATCTATGAAAGTTTTTGTCCAAACTTTTGACCATAGAAACAAAATGTTTAAACAAATCAACTAATTTATTTTCAATTTTATTAGGGTCCAATACAACAAAGTTGGTCTCTATGATCCATCATCATCATCATCATCATCATTAACACAATATAAGTATTAAAGGGGAACAAAATCCTAGGTATATAACATTGCATTAATATAGCCTTTAATATGTTAAACCAACACCGAACTCTCGATCAACATTGAAATTTGACATAAAATCCATTGCAAACATGTTTTTCATTGATTGGAATTTTTCCAGATCATCAAATTTACCAATAAATTCTAACTAGATAGCTTTCATGGAAAAGTGGTAAATGTTCCCCTGAAAAAATCTATGACAAGTACGAAGAAGCATTGAAAGCAAGGAATAAATCAATCATGTGACAAACATCACCTCCTTTTTTGGTGTCTTTTCATCCTAAATCCAGCAAGAAATTTCCAATTGCGAGTTTAGATTGTTGAAATTGTGATATGGAGTTACCCTAAGGAAAATGGGGGCTAAGAAATCGATCTATAGTGTCAAAATTTGTCAAATTGCAAAGTTTTATTGTCAAAATCATAATTTGTCATCATCATATTATGTGAAATTGTTAGATAGAGGGGGTTGTTTGGTACATGATTAGTTGGTTGTGAAAGGCATAACACCTTTCAAATTAGTTAGTGTTTCAATTATCATTCTACCACATGTTCTCTCTATCACTAAACTATGACACAGATTAGTGGTTGTTAAATCATCACAAAAAATTAGGTTGATAGGTAAGGACAACTGCCAAATTTCAGGGTTGCTCAAAATCAATTATGCATTGATATGGATTCTTACCCAAAATCCCAAGTTGAGTCATTTAGTGACATCATAGTTGAAAATGTTATCATCGGGCCATCAATGAAAAGAAGCATTGAGAGGGACACAAAATCACTCAAGTACAAACATTTTGCAATCTAAAATATTTCCAATGAAGATAATTCTATATTAATGTATTCTAAGTGTAATTAAATATGCATTTCAATCTACCAAAAAATATGCGATTGAGGTCTTACTTCGATGAAAGGAGAATTGGCTACAACTACTCAAGTTGCAGCAAACCTTAATCCCCACATGGATGAAATCACCCAGACTACCATCTTGGACATTTTGATGGGGAATTCGGGTTTTGAGACTTTGAATATGGGGTTTGGAAACAACAAGCTTATATTGGCAAAGTGTCAAAGGGAAAAGGATGATAGCAAACTATTTGATGAAATATCCACGAGAGGTGACATGAAAATCTTCATGAAAACCATTTCATATAATATTATTACCTTAGTAGTGGAGAGCTTGGACATTATTGATTTCGTGAAGGCTAAGATCCAAGACAAGGAGGGACATCCTCTTGAACATCAAAAACTAATATGTGCATGTGAGTCGGGGGGAAACGGTTGTACCTTCATTGGTTGTGGAATTAAGAAGGCATCAACATTGTTCTTGGTGATATGTCTCCATGGAGGGGCTCAAAACAAAGCCACTGCACCATCCTCAAAGGCTAAAAAATTCTTGTCATGGAGGGGTTGATAAGGGTAAATATTTGAATCCTCTGTCTTTTGAAGAGGAAATCCAAAATAAATCATCTTCCCCTTTAGAATCTAAGTCTCTTAAGTCAAGAGCCTTCATTTTGAAGAAAGTAGAAGATTTTCTATTGCGATAGATTCAATGGCTAGGGATTAGTGGATGCAAATTAATTTTATTTTGTCCAGATTTAATTTTTGTAAAAAATTGGCCAAGTTGGCCATGTTTTATGACCTAAAACTTAATTAAGGTCAAATTTTTGTATAAATAAGACAAAAGTGACATTCATTTTTCATCACAACTTTTCCTTTGAGACAAGGAGGTTTGAAATTTTTCCCTATTGGGTGGTACTTGGCTGATACAGTGAGGCACAACTCTCTTGAGAGGCTTGTTTTAGCACTTAGATCAAATTCTTGAAGTTTTATGGTGATCTTGCATGGTATTTCATGATTATTATTGGTGCAAGTAAGTGAATTGTTTCATTTTCATGGAAAATGTTTATGGTAATGGTTTATCTTGCTCATACAAGACTATGAAATTGCATGGTGAATTTAATGCTTGAAGTAAGAATCTTAAAGTGCTAATTTTCTTGCTTTTTTTTTTATTTTCCTAGCTTCGTAGGATTGATCTAATAATTTGCGAAACCCTAGGGCCCTAAAGTGCTAGTTCCCTTGAGGTCTTCATATAGCTATTGTGCCTAAGTTAATTTTCATCCACAAACTCTTCAAGAAGAAGGAGGCGCTATGGCCTAGAGGTGCCTACACCCTAGCTTCCTCTCTTCTTAAGGTCAAGAAACCTAGGAGAACTTAAGGTGATATTCCTCCTAGGTCTTGTCCCCTCTTGAATTGTGTGCATTATCATTTGTTACTAGCCCTAGAGAGATCCACCAAACTTGACTCCATTTACCCCTAAAAGGCACTATTCCTCTCTTTTCACCTTCTTGACAAGACTGTCAACCTACACTCAAACTTCACTTGTTATTCTACTAACTTAGCCTAATTTACTAACCTAGTTTAAAAGTACTAACTTGTTGTTGTTACTAACACTGCTACAACCATTATATAGTAGTCCATTTTAGTTTACAATCTAACTAAATCAACCCAGAAAATTGCATGAAGCAAAGTACTATCAACTAGAGTTAAAGTGCATTTCTGAAGGTTTCTTGCAACTGTCATCACTCTTGATTTGTTGTTGTTATAGTTATTTGGGACACATGGTTAAAACTCATTAGTTGGTTGATAAATCTCTAGAATTTGTACTAGGAAGATCACTATCAATAAATGCTAAAGGAGTGTGTTTAACTACCTTACAAAAGTACATTTCTAAAATCTATGTGTTCTTGTCATCATTGTTAATTTGTTGTTGTTCATTTGGTTGAGACAACCCTTATTGATTAACATATATCTAGATCTTGCATGAGACAAAGTGATATCATTTTTCCACTTAAAATACCTTGCTATATTGTCTATTCAAGTGCATTTTCTGGATGTTATAACAGTTGTCATCATTGATTATTGTTTCCACTTGTTTATCATTTGCTTCATACATTTATTAGCAGCAATCATCTCTATAAACTCAAAGTCGTGTTGAAGCATTTATTATCATTTATTGTTGCCCTAACGTTTGTTGTTGTATTGGTAAGTGGTAGGTACATTTATTATCATTTTGCTTCATCCTTCAAGACTTGAGACTAACTTGAGTGACCTAGAGAGAGGGGTGGTACACCTTTACCCTTTTTTCCCTTCATCAATCCACTAGGTCCTTGGACGTCTCCCTTGGAGTAGAGTCATATTCCTTCTAAATAAAAAAGGGTATCTTGTTGGGGTGATAGTGACAGGATTACCCTCGTGTTACACTAATCTCGACCTACTTGCCTTTAGGCTTTGGGTAAGTATTGCGCGATAACAAACCTCTACATGTAACCTTTGATGAGACTAGAATATTCTGGAAAGCAAGAGAAACCCTAATTAGCTGGGTAATAACCCTAGAAGACAAGTCGACTCAAGTTAATAACTTATATTAAGTTATTAACCTCTAAAAGAAGAAGTCAACCCAATTAGGTCACTTGGAGGACTATAAATAGAGGGCGCTTGAGGTCATTTGCACTCACTCACTCTCACAACTGCATAAGGACTAGTGGTGCGCATGACTGGTGGAGAATTGCAGTTGCTGCAGTGGTGACTTTGTCTTTGGTTATGGTTTGGACTTTCTGCTTGGTATGCTAGCTTTGGAGAGAGGTACGCTACCTTGGTTGGCTATTGGTTCTAGTGTTTTCTTCTAGAATTATTTTGTATGTCAAGATTAATGTGCTCGGGGGTAGCCTTTGTGCCTATGGTTGGGTGACAATATAGTGATATTGTCTATGGTGAAACGAGCACACCTGTTATTTTAACAGGTTACGGACCCACACTATCTTCGAACAGTTTAACCACTGGAAGGTAGATTGGGAGGATTTCTCAGTTGCAGTTGCAGTCAAAGTTTTGTTGCAACAACGAAACCCTAACCCTCGTGTTGAGGCACCTTAAGTAAAATGCTTGACCTAATTCCTAGATAGCCTAGTGCGCCCTAGCCAAGTGCACCTCCTGGCACTCTCAGCAAGCCAAGGTGTCAAGTTTGAGTTTTTGGTCAAAGTCAAAGGCTGACCAAGTCAAAGTAGCCATGAATTACTCTATGAATTCATAAAACAAGTTAGAAGGGGCTTTAAATTTCAAAGCATGGAAAACAAGGATTAACCTCATCCTTGCCAAGAATAAAGTCCTAGATATCGTGAAAGGCAATATCATGGAACCACAGTTTGAAGCAAGAAAGGAGAAGGAACCTCAGAACGTTGCAGCGCTAGAGAAGTTCAAGGATAATGACATTAATGCTATGAGTATCAAAGTGGACTCTGTAAAAGATCACTTGATACCCTACATCTCTCATCTTGACTCATCTAAGAATATGTACGATGCCCTAACAAACCTTTGCCAGTCAGAAATATTGGACAAGTGATGAGTTTGAAGAATGAACTCTGTGACACAAAGATGACAAAGGATGACACCATAGCTTCATACTTTGAGAGGATTTCTCAATTGAGAGATCAACTACAATCTATTAAAGAAGCGATCCCAGAAAAGGAAGTTGTGAACATAACACTCAATGATCTCTCTAGATCATGGGATGCATTTGTTGCAAGCATGAATACAAGGAAGGAGTTTCCAACGCTAGAAGAAATTTGGACATGTTGTGCACAAGAAGAGACAAGGTTAAACTCTAAAGGAAAACCTCAGAAGGAAGAAGATGCTCAAGCCTTTGCAACAAATTTTAAAAGACACGGAGGAAAGAAAAGATCTTATTCAAGAAAGAAGTTCAAGAGAGACATATCAAAGGTACAATGCTTTGAATGCCATGATTATGGCCACTACAAAAGGAATTGTCCTAAACTAACAAGGAAGAGAAAAGAAAGGCATCACACATTAGTTGCCAATGATTAAGAATCCTCAAAGAAGACAAAGCATGATGAGACATATTTCTTCTATTACGCAGGCCTTACTGGAACTGTTGAAGATGACATGTGGCTGATTGATATTGGAGCTTCAAGGCATGTGATATGTGACCGTAAGAATTTCTCAAGCATGAAGGAGAAGGAGACACCTCATAAAGTGGAGCTTGGAGACAATAACTCTTATGTAGTCAAGGGAATTGGACAAGCTACTATCAAAATGGAATCAGGTAACTCTATCCATCTTAGTAATGTTTTATATGTTCCTGGTTTGAAAAAGAATCTAGTATCTATTTCTTGTTTGGAAGAAAAAGGAGATAGAGTAGCTTTTGTGGATGGAAAAGTTCTTGTATGGTCTAAAGACTCCAAGAAAGAAAATGCTAGAGTTAGTGGAACTCATGAAGGAAGGTTATATAAACTCCTAGGTCAGAATACTCAAGCCCTAGAACATGAGGAAATCAACCCTAGTGAGTTATGGCATAGAAGGTATGCTCACCTTCACTATCAAGCCTTGCCATCCCTGAAACAAATGGTTGAAGGCATACCAGAATTACAGTCTGTACATGAAGGTGTGTGCAGAGGATGTGCACTTGGGAAGAACATCAAGAAGTCTTTACCAGTGAGAATAGATCCAAAGAGATCTTAAACCTAATACATTCATATGTATGTGGACCTATGCCAGTGAAGTCTCTAGGAGGATCTCTTTATTATGTAACGTTTATAGACGACTTTTCAAGAAAGACATGGTTGTATTTGTTAAAGATTAAGGATGAAGTATTTAGTAAATTCCAAGAATTCAAGGCTGAAGTAGAGAACCTAATCGATAAGAATATCAAGAAAATATGATATGATAATGGAGGAGAATACACTTCCAAGGAGTTCGTTGCCTTTTGTAAAGAAGTTGGGATTAGGAGGGAGCTCATTGTCCCTCACAATCCTCAACAAAATGGTGTAGCTGAAAGAAAGAATAAAACCATTGAAGAATCAGTCAAGGCAATGATGAATGATTAAAATTGATCTATGTTCCTATGGGGAGAAGCATCTATGACAACTGTTTATGTTTAGAATAGAAGTCCACACATAATATTGAAGAACGAGACTCATGAAGAAGCTTTCTCAGGAAAGAAGACAAGCGTTGAAAACTTGAGAATATTTGGATGTCCTGTATACATTCATGTTCCCAAGGATAAAAGAAAGAAGTTTGAACCCTTAGGAAAGAGATGAATATTTGTTGGTTATAGTGAATCATCAAAATCATATAAAATCTGTGTTCCAGGGCAACAAAAGATTGAAATGAGTAGAGACATAACTTTTGATGAAAGGATTGCATTTAAAAAGTCTATAGAAGAACCTATAGAATCCAACGAAGAAGCGGAACATGAAGATACCAAAGAAGAAAGCACATGTTCTCCAGAACATCCCAATGAAGAACAAGAACCACCACATGAACATGTGGAACCAATTATTGCATCTAAGACAGGAAAAAGACCAACATGGCTTGAAACTACTTTGCAGGAAGAAGAAAAGAATAAGGCTCCCACTGGTACTTTTAGACAAAGCAAGAAACCCAAAAGGTTCACTAGTTATGCAACATTCATGACAATTTTGGTTAATGCAGAACCTTCCACCTTTGAGGAAGCAATTATGAAGAAATAATGGAAGGAGGCCATGATGGAAGAATACCGATCCATCATGAAGAATGATGTATGGGAAGTTGTGCGAGACATAAAGAGAAGTCGACAGTCACTTCAAAGTGGGTGTATAAGATAAATCATGTTGTATATGGAAGTATTGATAAGTACAAGGCGAGATTTGTGGCTAGAGGGTTCTCCCATCATGAGGGAGAAGATTATGATGAGACGTTTGCTCCAGTTTCTAGATATACATCTATTAGAGCCATCATATCTCTAGCAACTTCCATGGGTTGGAGAAGGTTTTGAGGTACACCCAAAAGAAGAAAATGTATGCAGATTGAAGAAGGCCTTGTATGGACTCAAAAAAACTCCAAGAGCTTGGTATGCACGCATTGATAGCTATTTGACGGGACTTGGATTTTCCAAGAGTCATGCTAATACAAATATATATTACAAGGTTATGAGCAATGCACATGTTATTCTATTGTTATATGTTGATGACCTGTTCCTCACAGGTGAAAAGCCTCTCATTATTCACTATAAGAAGGAGTTATCCACTGAAGTTGATATGAAGGATCTTGGTCTCATGCACTACTACTTGGGACTAGAAGTGTGGCAGAAGCATGGTGAAGTCTTCCTAGGACAAGGGAAGTATGTTGTAAAGATCCTTCGGAAGTTTGGGATGATGGATTCCAAATCCATGGAAACTCCCATGGTAACAAATTTGAGGAAGTTGAGAGACTTTGATTCCGATCCAATAGATTCATCCATGTACCGGAAGTTGATTGGCTCTTTGATGTATTTGGTAAATACTAGGCCAGACATATGCTTTGTTGTGAACATGTTGAGCTAGTTCTAGGTGGAACCTAGACAAGAACATTGGGTGGCTGCAAAGCATATCTTAAGATATCTTCGTGGGACAATATTGTATGTTTTGAGATATGCCTCAAACTGTGAAGTAAAGCTGCATGGATTTATCGATTTAGATTGGGCAGGGAGTGCGAAAGATAGAAAGAGTACTTCTGGACTGTGTTTCAGTTTGGATTATACTATGATTTCATGGGCTAGTAGAAAATAGAAGTATGTTGCACTCAACACTGTGGAAGCAAAATATACTACAGTTTGTAATGCTTGTACAGAAGCAATGTGGCTCTGTAAGCTGGTTTCTGGACTATTTGATCAGGTGTTGGATTCGACCGTGATATTGTGATAACCAGAGCTATGTGAAGCTCTCATAGAACCTATTGTTCCATGACAGGTCGAAGCACATTGAGATCAAGTATTATTTTCTTTGTGATAAAGTCCAGAGGGGAGAAGTGGTTCTCCAATATATCTCCATTGATGAGCAAATTGCAGATATATTGACAAAGCCTTTGTCTAAGATAAAGTTTTCATACTTGAGGGACAAGTTGGGGCTCATGGAGATTGCTCCCTTGGTTGAAAGGGAGGAGATGACTTCCTTGGTTGGGAGGGAGCATTGATATGTGGCATCATGGACTGTCAGTAAGTTGTGGATCTGTATCATGCTAGTATGATTTAGAGATGGTCATGCAACTTAGAGATGATGCTTGCATCATGCTAGATATGATCATGCGAGTACAACTTAGAGGTGGCATACATATTATATATGATGCATTGGCATCATGCTAGATATACCATGCTAGTACGACTTCGAGATGATCATACAACTTAGAGATTATGCAGGAGGGCTCGTGTCATGCTAGATATGATCATGTGAGTATTACTTAGATGTGACATACAACTTAGAGATGATGCATTGACATCATGCTAGATATGTCATGCTAGTATGACTTAGAGATGATCCTAAAACTTAGAGGTGACATAGTGAGGCACTGATCTACATCATGCGAGTATAACTTAGAGGTGGACATACAACTTAGAGATGATGCATTGGCATCATTGATCTAGGAGGATCCTTAGGTCCAGAAAATGCTCAAAAATAAAAGTTCTCATAATCGAACGAAACCAATTCCATTGCGCTCGTATTGTCGCGCTGATTTCGGCCATATATTTACTTCCTCAAACAGACACCGTATGCAAAAGTTATCGCGTTCTGATCAAATTCCCAAATAAGGAAAAAGTCAACAGGCAAAGTCAACGCTGACGTCAACAGTACGAAGGTGACGTCAGTATGACATCATGATGACATCATCATGCTGATGTGGCATCATATGGAGGTGACACATGGCATATGACCCTACAGTGACGTGGTAGAGTAGTGGCATGTTGACTGGGAAAGTGGCAAATGTGGTCGAATCAATGCTTGAAAAGTGTCACCTAGTGGAAGAATTAAATGGTGCCACATGGCCTAGTCATGGGCTGCCACATGGCACCCTGTCATTGGTTTTCTATTGTAAAAAAGTTGTGGACTCCACTGGAGTCGACCCCGCGACCTCTGGGCATGGGGGGTCGTTTTGGGCAGGGTCGGGATACCAGCCTGCCCACGGTGGTTCTTACTACCCAAGGGATGAATTAAACATTTCAATTAACACTGAGTTCTCGACGAAAGAGGAAAGGGTTGGGGCCTAGCCCCAGCCCCTGGATCTAGTACACACCATGAGCCCACGTAAAATCATACACCACCGCATACTTTCCAAACCCTGACGCATATCCACCACACGAAAAGACTACGGGCGGGGCCCTGGACCAGAGGCCATACACCATAGAACTAGGGGCATAACCAACGGAGAGGGTTGATCGACGCGGGGCTTAACCGTTCGATCGGGCCCTAGGTCCTGTGAACTCGCCGAAAGACTAGGAGCTAATGAAGGAGGGGCCAATGCGTAACACCCTTGTGGGCTAGCACTTGGACACATGGACTCATACGACCTAGAAAAAGGGGTGCGCACCCAGCCTTTAGGGGCTTGTTTTGATTTTTATATCAGAGTGGATATTTTGCTATAGTTTTTGCCCAGATTGGGCCTTTTTGGAAATTTCTTGGCCATTTGGAGGGGGATTTGACCCAAAAAAGAGGCCAGATCTTTGTGGGAAGTTGAGCTTCCATAACTGAGCCTAAAAACTATATAAACCAGGCCCTTTGAGCTTGTGAGGGTACTTTTGTATTGTAGGGAATGTGAAGAGCAGCTTGAGCTAATGGCCCATTTCTCATATTTTGAGGGGCATTGAGTCATGTTTTGAGAGGAGATAGTTGAGGCATGTGTGCATATGCACAAGGAGGTCTTGTACAACAGATCAAAATATTGTTTGTAACAACAAAGAGCCATTGTAAAGAGAACTTTAGCATTAAAGATCAATAAAGCGGTCCTCCACTTGGAAGCGGGCCTGGAGACGTAGCCACACATTGGTGAACTCCGCTAACAAGTTCTTTGTGTCTATTTATATTTCTTCTTGCTGTTAAATTCTCTTATTTGCAACATGGTTTATGATGGCTGAACTCTTTAATCATTCATGAGCATCAAGTTAATGCCATTTTGTTATTAATACCTTTCATTTTTGGATCAAGTATTTTGGTATCAGAGCTTTGGTTGTGTTGGAAGGTTTAACAAGTGTAGGATTGGATTCTCACAAGATCCAAATCTTGGAGAGGAGAAGGATCATTGGTTGAATTCATTTCAGAGATAGAACGAGTGTTTATGAAAAAAAGAATGGCAACCGAAGAAAAAACTTCTCCACGAACTAGAAAGTTCGAAGAAGCATTTTTCTCCATGTCAGAAATGGTCAAGGTGTTATATGATGATTTCTTGGAGAGAAAGAAACCTGTTCTAGGAGAACCTTTTATGAAGGAGAAAAATGAAGCCAAAGGATAATCTTCAAAGCCTCCTCCTTCACCACCTTCTTCTCCTTCTTCTTCAAGTTCTTCTTAAAATGCTAGTTCTCATTCTACTACACATATTATACAAAAGCATAGACATAAGCATAAGTCTGACATGCCTTTGTAAAAGCTTGATGTTAAGTTTGAGTTACCTTTGTATGATGGGGAACTAAATGTGGAAAAGTTAGATAATTGGATAAGACAAATTGAAGTGTATTGCAAGATACAAAAAATCATTGATGAGGAGACTATGATCCAGCTTGCTAGTCTCAAGATGGGAGGAACTGCCCTTGAGTGGTGGGAAAGTAGGACAAAACAAGATCTTAAAAAGTTTGGTAAGACACTCTCTTCATGGCTTGACTTTACATCTGCATTACGAAAGCAATTTTATTCTCTAGCTTATATGCAACAAGCTATTATGTCATGTCAGAACTTTAGGAAGTTAAAAGGACAAACTGTTCAAAGTTATACACAAGAGTTTCGAAAAAGAGCTTTATTGTTGGGAATACCATTGGATACTCAAGAGACATTACTTAAGTACATAGGTGGTTTGCATAGTTATTTACAACATACCATTCTTATGTTTAATCCAACTAGCTTAGATGAGGTGTGTGTGCAAGCGACTCATCTTGAATCTAGAGGCAAGAATGTAAATGTTGATTTTGCAAAACCATTTAAACCTACTGAAGGAAAATTCAAAGGCAAGGGTAAAGAGAAGTTTAAAGGGAAGAAGACTAATACAGTGAAGAAGGAAAGACCTACATGCATTCATTGTAAGAAAGAAGGCCATAGTGAGGATCGTTGTTGGATCCTTCACCCAGAATTGAAACCAACAAAGTTTGGAAATAAAGGGAAGCCAAAGACTACTGCAACAACTCAAACAGACTTGGGGTCCGATTCGGGAGATGAGACCAAGGTCACAGTCACAGGAATCAAAGGTAAAAATTTCGAAGCTAGTACAAGTTCTTCAGTTCAGTCTTTAAAAGTTGATAATGAAGTTGATGCGATCAAACGAACATAACTTTTTCACATAAGAGTAATTCCCAAGCATACAAAAATTGATACTCTATTTGACAGTGGCTCACAAGTAAACTTGATATCATAAACGATTGTTAAAAAGTTGGGATTAATTACCAAACCTCATAAGAAACCATATCCATTAGGATGGATTCACAATGATAATTAGTTGCAAGTGAATAGGCAATGTGTCCTAAAGTTTGCTATCAATTCACAATTTATAGATGAGGTTGAATTAGATGTGGTTCCACTTGATATATGTGGTATTGTACTTGGGATTCCATATCTGTATGATAGAAAGACAATATTCTATCGTGAAGACAATAAGTATCAATTAACTAAAGATGGAAAAGAATATGTTGTAAGGGCTCATCAGAAGAAATTGAATCTATCACTAATCAACTTAGGGCAAATGAAGAGAATTGTAAATGTCAGTAAAAGATATTTACTAATTGTTGTAAAAGCAAAGGAAACTGTCGGAATTGATACTTTTCAAGATTGTGATACAAAGTTGAAAGATGACTTAGTTAGAATTGTTTCTGACTATGATGATATATTTCAAGTCCCGAAAGGATTACCTACAAAACAACAAGTTGATCATGAGATACAATTGCAACAGGATGTTCCTCTTCCTAACATTGGAATGTACAAGTTATCAGTTTTGGAAAATGCAGAGATAAAGAAACAAGTACAATAGTTGATTGAACAAGGGGTCATCGTACCAAGTGCTTCTCCATGTGGGTCACCTATCATCCCGATGCCAAAGAAAGATGGCACATGGCGCATGTGCGTGGACTTCCGAGCCTTGACCAAAATCGCGGTAAAAAACCACTACCCTCTTCCTGGCATTGATGACTTATTAGATCAATTGAAAAATGCAGTTTATTTTACTAAGTTAGTCTTAAAAAGTGGTTACCATCAAATCAGAATTGTTGAACGAGATATATGGAAAACTGCTTTTAAAACAAAACAAGTATTATTTGAATGGTTAGTGATGCCATTTGGGCTTACTAATGCACCTGCTACTTTTATGTGGGTTATGAAAGATGTATTCAGGCCATTCATTGATGATTTTGTAATAGTCTACTTAGATGATATTCTTATTTTAAGTAGGACCAAGGAAGAGCATGTCCAACATGTTAGGTAGATACTTTCAGTGTTGCAAAGAGAGAAACTTTTTGTAAAGTTGTCAAAATGTGAATTTGGAAAAACATTTCTTGTATATTTAGGTTACATTGTAGGGGGTGGAGAACTCAAGATTGATCCCTCTAAAGTTGAGGTCATTGTAAATTAACCAAAGCCTACAAATGTAACTAAAGTAAGAAGCTTCATGGGGGAAACACAGTATTGGAGGAAGTTTATTGCAAACTTCTCTCTAATTGTAGCTCCTTTACATGCTTTGACAAGTTTGAAAAGGGGATTCCAGTGGGGAGGGATCCAACAAAAGGCTTTCGATACTTTGAAAGTAAAGATTAGTACAACTCCTGTTCTGGCATTTCTAGATCTCCAACAGTCTTTTGAATTTGAAACCGATGCAAGTCACTATGCCATGGGGGCAATGTTTATGCAACACGAAACACCCATATGCTATCATTATGAGACCTTCACTACCGCAATAATTAACTAGCCAACCTATGATAAAGAATTGTATGCTTTAGTACAAAGTGTTAAAAAGTGGAAAAATTGCTTAATGGGAAAAGAAACAATAATACATGCTAATCACTGACCATTAAAGTATCTACAATCACAAACTAAGCTACAACAATCAAGGCATTTTAGATGGATGGGGTTTTTACAACAATTTCATTTGGTCATCAAATATAAGAAGGGAATTCATAATAAAGTTATTGATATGTTATCAAGACCTCCTAGTACAATTGCTACAATCCTTAAGCACAATTCAATTACTCATGAAAGTTACATTGAACAATATGCTAAGGACAAAGATTTTAAAAAAGTCTATGCAACTTTAAGTCATGGTAAAAGAGCAGAAGAATTGAATTATCATATTAAAGGCAAACTTTTGTATCATTTGGGCAAATTATGTATTCCAGAAAGTGAAAGAGTCCATGTAATTGGGGAGGCACGTACTTCTCTTATAGCAAGACATTTTGGTGTAGACGAAACAGTTGCTCAATTACAAAGGTTTTGTTATTGGCCTCGAATGCATGAAACTGTGTCCAAGTGTGTAAAAGGATGTACTATGTGTGCAATAAGCAAACCAAGTAAAAAAAATCTAGGATTGTACACTCCACTTCCTATTCCTTCTAGACCATGGGAAAGTGTATCTATGGATTTTGTGGGGGGTTTTCCTATGTCTAGGAAAGGTCATGATTACTTATATGTAGTTGTGGATAGTTTCAACAAGATGTGTGTCCTAATTCCTTGTAAAAAGAAAGTCACAGTTGAACAAACAACGCAAATGTTTTTTGAAAATGTATGGGTTCATTTTGGGTTACCTTATTCTACTGTATCTGATCGAGACTCCAGGTTCATGGGGAATTTTTGGTCAAGCTTGTGGGAACTTATGGACACCAGACTGAACAAGAGCACAACATTTCATCCACAGACAGACGTGCAGACATAGGTGGTGAACATAACAGTAGTGCATCTGCTTCAGGCATATTGCAACAAACATCCTAAGCTTTAGGATGAACATTTGTGTTATGTGCAACATGCGTATAATCGAGCCAAGCATTCTTCTACTCAGAGATATCCATTTGAAACATGTTTGGGATACTTGCCAAAATCTCCTTTGGATTTTGTCTTTGGGAAAGACATTGCAGTAGACAGACACAATGATGTGGATAGGGCTACAAAGTTCATTGAACAGATCCAGTTGATTCTTCAGGCAGTACAGGAACAATTGGAGAAAAGCCAAGCCAAATACAAGGTGAGATATGACATGCATCTAGTTGATCATCAGTTCAAAGTGGGAGATCAAGTTTGGTTATACATCAACAAGGAAATATTGCAAGGAGAAGGTAAAAAGCTAAAACCAATTCGTTATGGTCCTTTCAAAATTTTAGACAAGATTGGTTCTAATGCTTTTCGGTTAGAATTACCTCCATACATGCAAATTTATTCAGTTGTAAATGTGGAAAAATTGAGATTGTATGAGCCTCCTATGATCGAGGATCAAGGAGAGAATGTTCAGATTCCTTCCATAGA
>JASDQU010239263.1:0-16831 GCA_032191745.1 Picea mariana
CAAGAGTGATGTAAAATATCATGCAAAACAAATTAAACGTGTAGTAATGAGAAAGGACGTTGTGTACCTTGGAATGATCAGGTGGAATGATAATATAAGTCTAAATACAGGTGATGAAGGGTATAACAATGGCAAAAAGTATGGGCAAAAAGGGTACAATATGTGGTCCTAACATGGTTGAGGAAAATTTATGGTACAAGTTCTGTTACATGGTTGTTGTGCATGGTATGGTGATCGGTTTGGTATCAATGTGAGAGTGTCTATTATAGTTGGTTGATGACAATATATCAATGATAAAGACAGTGACAAAGACAGTGACAGGGAAAATGACAGGTTGGATGATGGGTTGATAATCAATTACAAATTGATGTGACAATGACAGTGATAGGTTGATGTATAAGTGATAGTGTCAAGGAAAGGGGGTTATGTCGTCCTTTTGTATGGTATTGGAGAACACAGGGAGTTGGAGATTCCTTCAAGTTGGATCCTTTAAATCAATGGGTCATAGCCTCCTTCTATATGTAGATGGATAATTTATGGAATTTTAGCTTCCTTCAGGTTGGTTCTTGTAAATGTGGGTTTTGGTGCCTGCTTCTAATTGGTGATGGAGAATTTGGAATTTGGTGCTTCCTATGAATGAAATATTTGACATATAAGAAAACATTCTATGGTTTTCTCCCATTTGGGTATCCACATAAATTATTGTGTACTTTGTATCTATGGTTATTTGGTATGCTCTGTTAATTGATACTTCTCATGATATATTGATGATATACTGATGATAAAGTTAATGATTACATGTTATGATTAAAAGTGGTAAAAGATTTCATAATATTGATTCACCCACCCTCTCAATATTCCAAAACTACTTATTTCATGAGAATCTTCCCTATTCAGGTTATTTGAGTGCTTGATTATGTTGAAGTTTTACTTATACAACTAGTAGTTACAATTATTATTTATTATTATAATCATTTATCACATTAGATGCATAAATAAGATCACTGAAAGAGAGGAAATCACATAAACAATAGAGACATAGATTATCCTGGGAAACCCTCATGTTGAAGAAAACCCAAGAAAAAATCCTAAATATAGATAGACCAAAAACAAAGAAGAAGATCTTTCTCTTCTCCTTCACTAGGAAAGAGTAGTTCACTACTTAACCAAGAGATACCAAGACACATACCAAGAACCCTCCTTGACATCACAATTAGCCACAACAATAGTTCCTCCAAGACTTTCACACTTCTTCATAGATGTAGAGCTAGTGTGGTGTGTGTGTCCAAATGAGTCATTGACCTCTATTATAAATATTGGTCTGGCCAGCCTATAATGAGGTCTAGTATGACCTATCACTTTACCCTCTTAATTTACATTTAGCTGTCAAGGAAAAAGAGGGCCGACTTTTATTAAGGAACAATAGGGCCTAATTAAATATAATATAATAATATTATTCAAGTCTCTCTTAGGTAGAATATTCTTCGAAGTAACAATATTTCAACACTCTTCCTTAACAAGAAGGGTATTCTACTGGCAACATTAACAACAAATTACTAGACTCAATACATCATCAATATGAGGGGACATCGCCATCAACATCAGAAACAATGTTGGTCATATATATAAATCATCGAAATTTTTTATCATCATCAATATCATCATCATTTGAAACATGGAGATGGAGTAATATTATCATAAAAAACAACAACATGGAGTTGGAGTAACATCATCATCAACAACAACATGAAGTTGGAACATCAACATCAATAGCATAAATCTGGAACATCAACATCAATAACACGAAGCTAGAACAATGTTATCAACAACACAAAGTGGGAACATGAACATGTATATGTGGCAACAGAATGAGGTAGGTGCATCAAGAACATCCGTGGTACTATGAAAGGATGTACTTACCATACCTTCAGAATATTCCCAATAATCATAAGATTACCTAGGATATAGAAGCCTAACCGAGCTACCACTATTGACCACATCTGGCATACACATTCATAGGTACTTTGACCGACCATCCTTACTGGACCTTCGAGATCTTCCCAGGGATGATCAGTCACATAGGATATAAAATCCTAACTGGGCTAGTTGTTGTTGGTTAGGATACAATAGTATCATCAATATTACTTCCTCTTTCGAGGGAGGTCCTTTTAAAATACACCAATCTTGTCTCAAAAGTACTCAAAATTCACATGAGACAAAGGCTTAGTCAACACATCTGCAACCTTCTCATCTATGCCAACATATTGGATCTTTAAAACTCCCTTCTACACCATGTCACAAGTGTAGTGATACTAGATATCTCTATGCTTCATCTTATCATGGAACACTAGGTTCTTTGTCATCTTTAAGAAAATATGGTTATCACATAGAATCACGGTAGCATCCATATCCATATCAAACAGACCTATCAACAACTTCTGAAGCAATATGGCTTCACAACTGGAAGAACATGTTGCAATGTACTCCACTTCTATCGTGATGAGATCAATACTAGAATGCTTCCTCCTTTTCCATGAATACATGGATGACCCCAAACTGAAATAATATACCGAAGAGTTCTTTGTATATGAAGCACTTCCAACCCAATATGAATCAGTGTAACCATATAGAATGAAGTCATGATCTCCAATATAAGAGAGACCATAATCCAACATACCCTTAAGCCATCTCATCACATTCTTTGCAACTACAAGGTGAAAACATATGGGATCCACCAGATACTGACTCAAGGTGTTCACAAAAAAGCATATATTTGGTTTGGTATTCATTATATACATCAATGAACCAATCACATGTCTATATAGAGTAACATCAAATATTTCTGATGAAGTATCTAGAGTAACTATGTTTGTTCTATATACACTTCTTCGGATTACTAGAGAAATTGTCTCGTCATAGACTTCTCCCTCTTGCTGAGAGAATCCTATGGAAAAAAATCAAGATCCGTACATATCTATAATATTATGTGCAACATGTTTGATTTGTTATATCAGTATTGGAAGTCACCACTGACTTCCCTTCTGGTCTTAAGGAAAAATCCATATCCTACTCCTTTTGACTGACTTCCTCCACTTTCATTGAAACAAGGGAATATTCTCAGTATATTGCATGTGTCCTAGAGGTCTCTAAGGCTACGATCTAGTCTTCTCAACTCATTGAATCAATATATCAGTCCTCAAATATGTCTCATTTTCCCATCTGATCCTTTCTAAGACCAAGCTTACTCTGAGTCTTGATTTCTTCAGAGTCTAAAAAAACTTCATAGTCTCTATAATCTATACTTGGTGTTGAATACCAAGTCTTAATATGAAAATTTGAGTCAAATGTCAAACAAATTATGCTTCCTGTCAAGATGGATTCATTATCCATTGACCAAATCTAATGTGATTTCTATTCTAATGTTCGGTCTTCTTTGGATCCTTCTTCTCCTTAAAATCAATCTCCATATGAAATTGTTACAAGGGAAAAAATCTCTATGGCCAAGGGTAAACCACAAAAGACAAGTATGACTACATAAATAAACTCAATTCCAACATGTGCTATATAAACTAATGTGAAAATGTGAAATATGAGGGAGAAGCCTACCTCGATCCAATCGTTCGATGTCCTTCCACCGTTCAACACTTTGACCCAAATATTTACACCTACAAGAAGTTCTCAACAAACAAGTGATGCAATTATATAGTGACAGTATATAAAATGAGTTAGCACATCAGATAGCACAATCCATTAATAAACATTAAAAACATGCCCATGAATAATAATCATATATTTGCAAGATATCAATAGGATGAGAAAGGAGTATTTCTATTAATAATTGATCGACAAAAGTATCAACATTACAGACTTCCATGTCAGCACAGTTCGAAACCAAGAAACCAAGTTCCTTCCAACTGGGTCTTTACCACTTCAATACTCCACCAAAGGCAAGCTCCTAGAAAAGATATAAGGAGATCCTCTTGACAATAAGGGAAGAGATTGGGGGGCTGAACACTGTGTTCAAACTTGAGGGACAAAGGGATGCTGACTCAATATGAAGTTATTTCTCTAGAGTAACTTTTCTCTCAAAGTTGAATTCTTTCTCTCCCTATTTCCATAGCTCGAAATTATGCTCTTATAGCCTCCAAAATGCAATTGAAGGTTCGAGTCAAAATGTTTCCAATATATGGAAGGCCAAAGATTAGAGATTTTCTATCGTGACATGCAAACCCGACCTCATTTTGTATTTCCTGGCACAAATCTTGATATATGTGAGTTGTAGTGGAGCATCAAGCATATACACATCTTGTAAATAAGTTAGGGAGCATATATGTGGAAAAATATATATTTTTGGATCTGGATTTATCAAAAATGGGTTTGATAAGTCTACATAGGGAAATGGGAAAAGGCCCTTTGNTGAACACTGTGTTCAAACTTGAGGGACAAAGGGATGCTGACTCAATATGAAGTTATTTCTCTAGAGTAACTTTTCTCTCAAAGTTGAATTCTTTCTCTCCCTATTTCCATAGCTCGAAATTATGCTCTTATAGCCTCCAAAATGCAATTGAAGGGTCGAGTCAAAATGTTTCCAATATATGGAAGGCCAAAGATTAGAGATTTTCTGTCGTGACATGCAAACCCGACCTCATTTTGTATTTCCTGGCACAAATCTCGATATATGTGAGTTGTAGTGGAGCATCAAGCATATACACATCTTGTAAATAAGTTAGGGAGCATATATGTGGAAAAATATATATTTTTGGATCTGGATTTATCAAAAATGGGTTTGATAAGTCTACATAGGGAAATGGGAAAAGGCCCTTTGTGCAAGATAGCAATGGTGAGGAAAATCTTGCTATAATAGATGCCCCCTAATGTGTGAGATCAGATGAGTATCTGCGATGATTGAAATACATTATAAATAACCCAGAAGTGGAGTGGTAGAGAACCAACTGGATGAACTCAATTTCTCATTATATTATGTACTGACTTTGCATACATGGCTGCCAAAAATACAATGCAGATCCATGTGGAAAATATACCAATGAGTGTTCATGGCCATGAGTAGGCAAATATAAATGTGGTTACATGCCAATAGATGTCATAGTCACGAACAAGGCCTAGTGAAACCAGTCTCAAAATAAATCTGAAGATATCTATATACCAAGGAGTACAATCTAATCTCCCATGATCGTTGAAGTCAAATAGGTATTGGTCCGATAAAATGGAAGCAACAACTCAGGAAAGTTGTGTCTACAAAGTGATGTATTCTAGTATTCAATACAGTCCGCCAATGGTGCAAGTCTACATCATGTGAATAAATGAGTTGAGGTCGAACATGATGAGATATCGTTTGATTACCGGTCATTGAGGTATACCGTTAACAAATGCGAGACAACCTACCAATGATGAAAGTACGTATCAAGGCACTGAGTACATTTATACAAATGTGAAAAAAGGATCTGGTGTCGAACATTTGAGAGATCCATTGACGTATTCTCATCTGTCAATGGCGAGAGAGATTGCCACTAATGACTGCAAACCTCAAGGTACTAAAAAAACTCTAAGTCTCGTATCCAAAATACATGAGTTGAATTCGATGGAAAGAGACCCATTAAAAGGAGAGCATTAAGGCATCTTTCATCAGTCAGCACAAGGAGAAAAGCAGGAGCTTCATGATTTGGTGGAGATCGAATGAAGAACATGTTCATGAACCAAAGACCCTGTGTGTCTTTCTCATGTGCCAAATGAAAGTGGTACATGAAAAGACCCTCTGAATAGAAACCAGTGATGAAAACTACTAACAAAAACAAGGAACCGACCAATAAGGCTAATGGCATCCAAGACATTATATGAATCCCAAAGTGTGAATATATGTCTTGCCATCGAACACAAGGGAAACCACCCAGTCAACAACCCATGACAAAATGTCAATTGTTGGGTTCAAGGTGACCTGCCAATGATGAAAGTAGGGTCAGGGTGCATCATAAGACCAAAGTATCATGTGATTCTGAGACAAACTAAGGGTATGGCCGACATGCGAAGTCAATATTTCTAAGGAGTGGTCGACACAGGTTGATAGACTTCCTTTGAACAAGAGCATGAGACATACGATGGACTCTGGAAGCATAGGATTAATGTATTGACAATTAGATGCAGGAGGCATCCATAATGTTCTCTATAGTGGCTGGAAGATTAACCAGTTGGTAGAGAAAATTTTGTAATGAGATCAGCTTCCTAAGGCCATGCTAAACCCAAAATTATGATGATGCAAGGACTTAATAACTTTGTGCTTTGTTCAAAGGTGACACGACTGCTGCCAATTACAACATAGTACTCCCTTCCCACCCGTATTTTTTTTTTTTTCATAACAAGTGAATTCTAAGATACAGAGGGAGGAAAGAGTGTCACAAGTAAGAAAAACTAGTTCCAGTAGTGGAACACACCTATACTCAATGGAAGGAAATGCATGTGAGAGATGGACACTCAGGGTGATGTTCCCTCTAGGGTATAGGGTGTCAAATTGCGAAGGATATAGACAAGGCTTTGCTTGGTTGAGGATGTAAATTGCTTGGGCCATGGTTTATAACACAAAAAGAGAACGAGCTAAGGGCTCAATACTGAAAGCAAGGGCATGAGATGCGATCACAATTTAATGCCAAAAAATGTACTTTTTTATATCTTGTATTTTATTTGGTGTGAAAAAGGGGTAAGCTTGTGCCAAATAGACAACTTTTCAAATCCAATTTACGACTGTAAAGACGACAGGTTCACTTGGCGATCTTTTCCATTTTTGATATCGAGTCGGAAAAGATCTTAACTAAGACTCATGATCTTTCAAATCCAATTTTAACGAGTGTAAAAGGGAAAAATCACTTGATGATCTTTTCAATTTTTGATAGCGAGTCGGAAAAGAGCTTAACTGAGACTCGCAACCTTTCAAATCCAAATTAATGAGCGTGAAAGGAACAAATTGCTTGACAATCTTTTCACTTTTTGAATGAGTCGAAAAAGAGATTAACTTGGACTCGTTGGGAGATTCTTGGTGGAAATTCAAGGGGGAGGTCGAGGATCCCATGTGGACCTTCTATGGAATGTCAGTATCTTACGAAGAACTAACACAATCTCGGGAAGACCCAAATCTCTCCAAGTCGAGGAGGGAAAAGTGCTAATGGAGGCTATCATCTCTGTGTTATATCGGATAATGTCTCTTCTTGCAAAAGACATAGGAGGAGGCATTGGATGCCCCATAAGACCATCCCAATCAAATGGAACCTCGTCAATACTTGGAGGGAGAGAACTTGGGAAGATTAAAACTCTCTCTAGTTCAGAAGGTGAATTAATAGAAAAGCTAAGGACATGGAATAGAAGGTATAGAACCAGAACTAGAAGTGCATAATCGGCCAAAAATTGCATTTCCATGACCTTTTACTTAGACTTGTCACTCTCCAAGAGAAGAGTGGGTTCGATCGAATATTGCATCGATACGACCACTTCCTCAACCATTGTTTTAATAGGATGTGAGACAACAAGGTCAATAGGTGTATCACCCCAAAAAATAGGAGTGTTGTCGATCGAAGATTGCATCGACATGACTGTTGGTTGAACTAGATGTGAGACAAAAAGGTCAAGAGATGCATCACCCCAAAACATAGGAGAGGTTTCGGTCGAAGATTGCATTGACATGACCACAGGTTGAACATGATGTGAGACAACAAGGTTAAAGGACGCATCAACCCCTACAAGAAAAGAAGTATCAACTGAAGATTTCATCGACATGATTGTTGTATCAACCAAATAAGGAACAGAGTGTTGTGAAACCATATATGCCTTAGAACCCGAAGGGCCCTTAGGTGAGCCCCACGCTTCTGGTATCCCACTAGTAACAGGACACAAACGAGTAAGGTGAATTCCTTCACAAGTCCTGCAAAGGAATCTAGGCTTACGTCTAAGACATCTAGGATTCTCAATCATATGAATGCCCCCAGCATGACTTGCATTGGTTGGTGACATGCTCCCAGCATGAATTGTAGAGGCAAGTAGAAAATCTCCAACATTACTAGCAAAGGTTGGTGATGAATCCCCAACATGACTAGCAAAGGTTGGTGATGAATCCCCAACATGACTAGCAAAGGTTGGTGATGAATCCCCAACATGACTAGCAAAGGTTGGTGATGGATGTGTAGTGTGACTAACAGTGACAAAACATGTGCCCCCAGCATGACTTGCAGTGGCTGSTTGCAGGTATTCAACATGACTCGTGGAGGCTGTCGACCAATATCCAACATAACTAGTAGCGGTTGGTGATATAATGCCAGTATGACACGCAGTGACTGGACTTGTGCCCCCAGCATGACTTGCAACAGTTGGTTGCAGGTCTTCAACATGACTCGCATAGGTTGTCGACCAATCTCCAACATAACTAACAGCAGTTGGTGATATAATGGCAGTATGACACACAGTGACTAGACTTGTGCCCCCAGCATGACTTGCAACGRCTAGTTGTAGGTCTTCAACATGACTCGCAGAGATTGTCGACCGATCTCCAACATGATTAGCAGTGGTTGGTGATATAATTCTAGTATGACACGTAGTGACTGGACTTGTGGCRGTAGTGAATTGTGGCATTTGTGTCCAAGGTCTGAGGAAATATTGGTTTTGAGAAATTGTAGGCTAATAAGGATCCTGGTTTACACCCTGCCCTTGTCCAACAGGATAGTATCCTCCTCCATATTGATTCATAAAGGGTTGTAAGGGCATCGACACTGAGGAAGTTGTTTGCGAAGAGAAAGAGACGTGACAAGGGTTACTCATGTGAGGATATATGTTGCCCTCAAATGAAGGAACTTCGTGAGGGGGGTTGCCCATACTATAAAAATAACTTCCCCCAGATGAAACACCAGAGGACAGATGGAGGTCAGCCATGGGAAAAGTGTTTGTAGGAACCAACATGGAGGAAGAAGGATAGGTGGATGGAGTGTAATAAGTAGAATGATTGCATAGTTGGGCACTTACTTCTTGCATAGTGGACTCGTAGGAAGGAATATTCCAACCTCCTACCGTAAGAGGTGTTTGAAGGATATGACTCCCACTAAATAGAGAGGGATAAGAAGGAGGCATCATGCCCCCAGATGGAAAACTTGTATTCGCATAAGGGGGAAAGACGGAGGATGGAAAGTGTGAAAACATATCAAGAATACGATGAGAAAAATTATTAGAGACCCAAGGCGTAGACTGAGTATTATAATTCTACATACCATAATGTGAAGTGGAAGGATCCATCCCCATGAAATGAGTGGACATCATGGGGGGGTAGCAGTAAATGAGGGAGCAAAAGGAACTCCACTGTCCATGATAATGAAGACTCAGTATAGACTCCTAAGGCCAACTAGTAATCAAAGAGCATACAAAAAAGTCAAACGACCAATATGCATGCAAATGAGCTAAAGTGGTTGAGTGTCATCCCTCATTAAAGAAGGCATGACTCATCCAAGAGGGACCTGAGACTCCTTGCTAAAGTTTGGAGGTAACAAAATCAGTTATAAGGGACCTCGTAGGCTTAACAACCAGTCGGTCAGACCCCCTCTGGAGAGGTAATCCTCCATAAAGACTGTGTGTTGTACGACCCCTATCTGACTCAAGATACAATAAGAATAACCCCTACAAGTAACCTATGAGAAACCTAAATCAAGCAACTAATAAACCATTTTATAACCAATGCAGAGGCGAGAAGTCGTAAGTTCGAATCACCATATGGGCAGGGTAGAAAAGCCTAAAACCTTGAAAGCACCACCTCTCACAGAGGTATGGGAACTAGCAAGATCCCCAAATATGAATAAATCCACAGAAACATCTCTGATGCTAGGTGAGTATCCAGGGGTTATCCCTTCAACTAACTTCACGCGACCTCATGATTAACTTCGGTGTGAGAAGAGCCTCCTGATCTTACCAATTATACAACGGATTTCTAAACTCCCTGTCTTAGAAACATGAGTTGATTTAATAGCCTTAGAGAAGTTTACTCACAAAATCCTATTCCAAGGCACTAAATCCTAGGCTATTTTGTGCGCCCCAAACAATAAAATCGTGACTAATCAATTTTAGTTTAAAGCGTAAATTTTATTGGTCGTGATTACTCCAAAAGGTATGGAAATGAAACTCATGGTGTTATGACTCTGCATAAAAATAAAAACAGATATAATGCAAAGCCTAACTTTAACTTTTCAGTGAATGATATGCTAAATAAAATAGTGCAATCCTCAATTTTAATTCTGCAACTCAGAAATAAAATGAAATCTTTCACTAAATGTGCTAAGCTAATGATAAGGTTTTAAAGACAAAAAATACCAACCAATGCAAAATTCCTATTTTTTTGTATTTTCAATGTATTTAAGAAGAAAATGCATGGAATGATAAGTGACTTGATATATAACTTCTACTGTGTATAAAAGAAATCACTCGAGCAGAATACGAAGCAACTAAGCAGACAACCCAACTACCAAGGACAAATCAAAAACGAAAAACAAAGAGAAAGATGCCACCCAAAAATTCAACTCCAAAAAGGTTTCCTATCATCCCAGATAATCTCAACAAGTACCACAGAGACCTAATAAGGTTCAGTGATCCTCAAAACCTACCCAACAGTCACTAAACCAAGAAAATAAGCAAGGGGGAAGTGGTATAGGCTCTTGTTCAAGAGAAAAGGGCATATATACGCCTCTTGTAGTGGGACAACAATCATATACATGCATCTGTCAGGGAAAAAAATGGCGTATATCTTTTAAAACAAGGGTAGGAAAGGTCAAAAGGATGAAAAATCAGACCCAGAGTGAACAGACTATGTCTAATTGTGATTCAACAAGAAATACAAAGGCAAAAGAGAAATGTAATAAGGCAAAATACTTCAACCCTGAGAAGGAAGATCTCTCCCCAGTGGAGTCACCAATTCTGTTACAAGGGAAAAACTCTCTATGGCCAAGGGAAAACCACAACAGACAAGTATGACTGCAGAAATCAACTCAATTCCAGCATGTGCTATATAAACTAATGTGCAATACGAGGGAGAAGCCTACCTCAATCCAATCATTTGATGTCATTCCACCGTTGAGCACTTTGACCCAAAGCTTTACACCTACAAGAAGTTCTCAACAAACAAGGGATGCAAGAGTGACAATATATAAAATGAGTTGGCACATCAGATAGCACAATCCATTAATAAACATTAAAAACATGCCCATGGATAATAATCATATATTTGGAAGATATCGATAGGATGGGAAAGGACTATTTCTATTAATAATTGATCAACAAAAGTATCAACATTCCAGACTTCTATGTCAGCACGGTTCGAAACCAAGAAACCAAGTTCCTTCCAACTGGGTCTCCACCACTTCAATCCTCCACCAAAGGCAAGCTCATAGCAAAGAGATAAAGAGATCCTCTTGAAAATAAGGGAAGAGCTTGGGGGGCTGAACACTGTGTTCAGACTTGAGGAACAAAGGGATGCAGACTCAATATGAAGTTATTTCTCCAAAGTAACTTTGCTCTCAAAGTTGAATGCTTCTCTCCCTTTTTCCATAGCTCGAAATTGTGCTCTTATAGCCTCCAAAATGCAACTGAAGGGCCGCTTCGGAACGTTTCCAATATATGGAAGGCCAAATATCAGAGATCTTCTGCCGTGACATGGAAACCCGACCTCATTTTTTATTTTCTGGAACAAATACCAATATACGCGAGATGTAGTGGAGCATCAAGAGTATACACATCTTACAAAGCAGTTAGGGAGCGTATATGTGGAAAAATATATATTTTTGGCTCTGGATTTATCAAAAAGGGGTTTGATAAGTCTGCATAGGGAAATGGAAAAAATCCCTCTATGCAAGATAGCAATGGTGAGGAAAATATTTCTATAAGATATATGTTATGTATATCAGAAGTATCTTCTTCTTCATCTTCTTTGGTACATGGATGTATATGATGTTGTATACAACTTGGATATTCTGATCCATGTCTCATCTGATATGTTTCCTCCTACAACTGTCACTATAGATTCCTCAGGGTTATCACCTGTGACCTTCTCAAAACAAGAACAATAAGGGAGGAAAGAAAAACAAGAACAATACTCTTTATAACAACAATAAAACAATAGCGAGAAAAATTGTCACAGTAGTGCTTTTATAGCTATCACTTGTGACCTTCCTGAAAGAAGGGTAAGAAGTAAGAAATACAATAATAAGGAATGAGAGAAACACACTTATAGTGTTGTGATCAATCATTTGTCCATGGTAACCTGGAAACAAAAAAAGAAGTTTCTCCTAGAGGATATGTTAGTTATATCTAGTAAATTATTATGGTAAGCATTTATTTCAATAGTGCTCACATGCTACCAAGTATTCAATAATAAAACTTTTCAAATATTTCTATCAGAACTATAATGTTTAGCAGTTATCATTTTGATATGTGTAAATTTGAATATTAATAATTTAATCAATCAAACCTGGAACCTGGATTCTTGTCCTCAAGAATGAGTGTGTTTCTTTTCTTATGAGTCTCCTTCACTCAATATGATAAGTATTTTCTTCAACCTATCCTCTATACTAAGACAATATGCTTTCTTGACAAAAATATGAGTTAGTGAATAAACTCTATAATATCAACTTTAATCAATCTAATAATTTGACTTTAATTTTGACTAATGGTTAGTATGATAACTTCAACAGATCAAAATGAAACTTGGATATTCATAAGATTACAATAATTCCATAACAGGTAGAGGCATATCGAAGTAATCAAAGATGAGGTGCATGGTTCCTCTAAATGTGTTGGATCTGAGATCCCTCTGGATCTAAAATTATTGTTTAGACAAAAGATCCTTTCTCCTGCAAATACGATTTAAAATAATGATACAATTTAAACATATGTAAGTGTACATACCTCTTATATCATCAATAGGTAGTGGCACCATTTGACAACAGTGGAAATAAATAACAAACCTTTAAATATTCAAAAGTGCTTCAACTTGTAACTTAAAGTTAGTTATAAATTTGCTAGGGTAAGGCACACTAGGAAAATAAAAATCAGTCCGAACACTTCACAAGACTTTCATTGCAAATGGTACTTCAGCTAGTGTTGGCACTGCAACTAACGCTGCAACTGCAACTTAGGGTTTTATAAGGAAACCCTAATTTATGAAACTTAAAATTTCAAAATTGTAATCTAAGGACTAGATGCACCCTCCTAGGGTGAGTTCCTAGGTGTGGTTACTTTCTCCAACGTCCTCGTCAAACAAGGAAAACGTCACACTTAGGGTTTATGCAGAAACCCTAATTTTTTAGCAACTGTAATACTGAAAATTGGATTTTGGAGAGGGTGCGCTGAGGATAGTCACTTATTATAAGCTATGAGTTGGTCTCTTTCAATCCTTTTATGATACAATGTTGAAGTTCTAATTATACAACTTGTAGTTACAATTACTCTTTATTATTATAATTATTTAGCAAATTAGTTGCATAAATAAGCTCATAGAAAGAGAGGCAATCACAAAAACAATAGAGACACATAGATTATCCTAGGAAACCCTCATGGGGAAGAAAACCCAAGAAAACTTCCTCAATATAGATAGACCAGAAAAAAAGAAGAATATCCTCCTCTTCTCCTTCACTAGGAAAGAGTAGCGCACTAATCATCCAAGAGATACCAAGAAACAGACCAAGAACCCTCCTTGATGTCACACTTAGCTATCGTATAAATTCCTCCAAGACTTTCAAACTTATTCATAGTTGTAGAGCTAGTGTGGTGTGTGTGTCCAAATGAGGTGCTAAGCTCTTATAAATAGTGGTCTAGCCAATCTATAATTAAGTCTGGGTCAACATGTCACTTTTCCCTCTTAATTTATGTTTAGTTGCCATGGCACAATAGAGCCATATTTTACTAAGGCACAATAGGGCCTAATTAAATATAATATAATAATATTATTCAAGTCTGTCTCAGGTAGAATATTCTTTGAAGTTACAATATTTCAACAGATTATCCCCAAAGCCTGTCTCAAATGTTTCCCGTAATAATGATATTCACTTGCAAGTATTTTGATGTCCTCTAGGAACACACAATGCCTATATTTGAGGGAATTCCATGCAAATGTTGAAATGTGAATAAGATCATTATTAAATTTTTCCCCATGCTCTTTCATCCTTACATGAAATGAATGCCTAATTTTTCTAATGTAGCATTTTCTAGAGGAGTGTAAAACCTTGTAAATACCTTTTTATTGATGACTGTTAGTGGCATATTTAATGGACCTATTTTTTTATCTAATGGTTACCATCGGCTTGAAGAATTTTTAATTTCCTTCCTCTATAGGAACTTCACAATCTATTATTTAGTGAGTAAAACTATGGTTAGGAACAAGGTATTTTGTAAGGATTCAAATATTATACCTATGTATTGTATAATAAGCGACTATTTTGGTTTGAAAAGTCATACATATAGATATGTAAGTGAATATTCAATAAAAAAACATAAAATGTACTATTAAAATTTGTAATTTTATTAATATTATGAATTTAATATATTTATATAATATAATTGTTTTCCTTTATGGTTCACGGTGTGAAGCTTGCTATGTCCACAATAATCCCCCCCGAAATTCGAAGAACATATGAGGGTCAATAATTTCGATAATATTAGTTCACAAAGAACAACATTTCACATAGATGAGACTCGAACTTGAGTGGGGAGGAGAAAACTCCTCACCCCAACCAATTGAGCTTCAACCACTTGACATATTTATATAGTATAATATATAATATCAAATAGAATATAATATATCATTTCCTTTAATCTAATTATATATCTATATTAAATCAATATAATATTTAACCTACAACAATGAAACACATTTGGTAAATAATAGAAAAATATATCAAGGCTATGTTTAAGAGAGATGATATGATTAAGAAATGTATCTTTCCCACTTATAATGAGTTGCATCAAATATTAAATAGATATTATGTTTATGCACTTGAATTTATGAATGACATAAAGTGGTGAAAATATAAGAGGGAAATGTTTTATTAGGCAACATGATTAGGTAATACCTCATACTTCAAAGTTTCAATGCTTTGTGCTCAAGATTTCAAGTTTCTTTATTTTGGAGATTAGAGAGGAAGAAGTGGTCTCTATTGATTTTTTGAAAATATGTTTATTATTTTAAGGTTTGTATTAATTCTTTGGGTGTTTTGTCTCTTATGAAATTGAAGGTCAAAAAACGAATTTAAGAAAGATTAGGAAGATGTAAGAAGTAAAAAATGTCTTGGGTTTTCAATATTTCTCTTCCTTAATTTTTTCTCGCCATGACTTTACTCTATTGTTCAATAATTGTTTGTTACCATAACCTTTGGCTTAATATTTGTTTCCATTGGTGTCTATGTGCCGTTTGGAAGGTAAATACATGGTCTCCATTACTGGCACGTGCAAACTATTTTACCTAAGGTAACCAATGCATCTTGGAAGCTCTATTATATCTATTTTTTTTAATATGGATTCTCTTGTTACATCATGGTTCATCAAGTCTCACTTGTTAATTTGAGGGTTTACTAATTTTTTATGGTATTAGATGTCATTTTTCTACTTGTGAGTCATGCATTTAGTGGGTATGTTATATATCACAATGTCATATTATTTCCTATTTTTTCTCTTAAATCACTTTCTTAATTTTTGATAAAATTGTAATTTATCATATTAGTCTTTGCATTAGGTTATAGAATCCCCAATTCTTTTTTCTATGACATAAATTAGTAATTTGTGTCTACATGTTTTGAGTGTATTTCCTTCTGTTGATCCATGTTGATTCTAGTGGTAGTATCAGACATGTATTTCTGCACAGGTCTATGTGTCGAGATGTGTGAAAATCATCCAAAGCCTTCTACTCTTGAATTTACTTTAGTTAAGGGAATTATTAGAGTAATTGGATTTTATTAAATAATTATGTAATTAGTTAATTGATTTATTTAAGGAAAGTTATAAAAGTAATTAACATGTTTATAAATCTCAAGTGAGTCTAGGAAGTAATCTCAACATGCAATCACTTTGGAGATATAACTCACGATTATAAAAGAAAGGATAGGGTGAAGGAGGAAGACACTTGATACTTGATATTCTTGAGAGTAGAAAATTTACTTTCGAGAGAATAGGATCACAAAGGACTTTGATTCAATATCTTGGATAGGTGGAGAAGGACTTCCATCTAGAGATCAGGTCAAGGAGAAGAGAGAACAGATGCAACATAGGTGGGTTTTTGTTAGAGAAAGTCACAAGAGAGTGCCATGTTGTACGAAGCTTATAGTACGGTCTTTCCATATATGTACATTGGTATGATTAGAGATATTCATATACATACACAGGTTTGTTGAAGGAAGGTCACATACACCTTGAAAAACATGTAGTTCTAGGTCGTACAACAAACCTGACTTTGCCAGGTTTGTCTATATTTGTATTTCTCTAAGTGGGCCATTATACCTATTAATATAGGCCTGATTTTAGCATAATAAAATCATTCTCAGCATTGGTTTTCCCTCCGAGGTTTTTCTAGGGTTATGTACCCAAAACTATTGGTGCTTATGTGTGAGATATTTTTTTGATTTCTCATTTTTTGCTTCTGATGCATGTTTAGTTGATTACTCAACTATGCTTTAATTGAATAAGTGATTTATTTGGAATCAATTATCGGGTGCTTGGTTCAAGTGGTAAAATTAACATGGTATCAGAGCAGGTGCTCTGAGGGGAATTCAGATCTTAGATCCATAGTAGATCAACAAGAAATCAACAAGAAGAA
>JASDQU010239264.1:6334-16798 GCA_032191745.1 Picea mariana
GAAACATATCCAAAAAGCTATGCAGAAACAATCAAAGGGGATATGAAGATCTATAAGGAAGATTATAAGGACACTCCTCCACCGAGAAGATTCATATTTCAGAATCACCAATTGACAGATAGGCCTCAGGAAGAAGAATAATTCATAAGAGTACCTCCTTTCATAATATCTTCAACTCCCAGGTATCAAACTATATTTTTTGGTTTATGTTATGCATGTAATAATTTTGGACACAGAGAAGAAGTTACAACAGGTTTGAATCCTTGAGCACTGAAGTGGAATGTTACAAATGTAACAACTTTGGACACATGGCCAAATATTGTAGAATTAAAGTCCCTCCTAGAGAACCGTAATAGAATAACAACAGTCACAGATAAGAACCTCAGAAAAGGACATGGATAAGAAAGCAGAATCAATATAGCAATGAATAATGCACACTCTCTCTACAAGCTAAGAAGAAGAAACATGGTTGGTATGTTGAAAGTGGCTGTTCAAAACACATGACAGGTGATAGAGACACGTTTCTTAATTTAATAAAGGAAAGAGATGGATCAGTCTCCTTCATAAATGATGATTCAACTAAAATCATTGGAAAAGGCACAATCAGAATTGGGAACAAGAATACAAAGGCATAAAATGTTCTACTAGTAGAAGATATGAAACATAATATTCTAAGTGTGAGTCAAATGTGTGGCCAAGGTCATAAAGTTACTTTCGATTCAAAAAAGTGCAAGATAAGAAAATAAGGTTCATGAAAATTGATTGCTACAACTACGAGAACTTCAAACAACATATGTGTGTTAAGTGAAATTGGAAATGAAAAGTGTTGTCTAAGAAATGAAGATGAAAGTTGGCTATGGCACAGAAGAATGGGTCACATACATTTTGATAACCTTTCCAAAGTCAACAAAAAGGAAGCAGTTAGAGAAATGCCCCAGATCACGAAACCAACCAACACTTTATGAAAGCATTGTCAACAAGGAAAACAAACAAAGACCCAATTCAAATCGAAGGAATATTCAACGACAAGACCACTGAAAATTGTGCATACCGATCTAGTTGGAACAACTACAACAAAGGGTTTAAAAGGTGAGAAATACTTTATGTTATTAGTTGATGATTATACAAGAATGATTGCAATTTGCTTTCTCAAGAATAAGTCAGAAGCTTTTGAAAACTTCAAGGTCTACAAGGAAATGGTTGAAAATGAAATGGATTAAAAAATCAAATGCTTGAGATCTGATAATAGAGGAGAGTTCACTTCAAAGGAATTTATGGACTACTGCAACAGTCATGGAATAAAAAGACAATTCTCCGTTGCTAGGACACCTCAACAGAATGGAGTTGTTGAAAGAAAGAACATGACAGTACAGGAAATGGCTCGAACAATGCTAATGGATTCCAAATTGGCAGATATATTTTGGACATAGGCAGTGCATATAGCGGTTCACATTCAAAATAGAGTAATGCTCAGAAACAACACTGACAAAAATCCCTATGAGCTATGGAAAGGAATACCAACAAATGTGAAGCACTTCAAGTTTTTTGGAAGCAAATGCTACATCAAAAGAGAAGATGGCAGAATGAGAAAGTTTGACTCTCGTGTGGAAAAAGGAGTATTTGTTGGTTACTCAATTACAAGGAAAGCATACAAGTGTTACGACCTAAGATTGAACAAAGCTGTGGAAAGCATCAACGTAACAATCGATGAAACACGTAGACCAAAATTAAAGGAAGAAGAAAATGAATCAATGGAACAACTTTACGAAGAAGAAGCAAAAGATGAAAAATAAGTAGAAGGGGAAGATGAAGAGGATCCGGCAGAAGCAGAAGAGAAAGTTCAACAAGTGCCTCCAAAGACACCTAGCAGTTGAGTATAGAAGAATCATCCTTCAGATCAAATTATCGGAAATAAAGACGCAGGAGTTGAGACTAGAAGAAGAATCCGTTCACCAGAACAAACACAACTAGAACTCTCATCTATGATTGAACCAACATGTTTTGAAGAGGCCAACATAGATGAATTTTGGAATAAGGCCATAGATGAAGAATTGAATCAAATAGAGAAAAATGACACTTGGGAATTGGTTTCAAGACCAAAGGATAAGAATGTGATAGACACAAAGTGGGTATACAGGAATAAATTGAATGAAGATGGACATGTTACAAGGAACAAATCTAGATGGGTATGTAAAGGATATGCACAGGTTGAAGAAATTGAATTTGAAGAGACATTTTCCCCAGTTGCCAGAATGGAAGCAATCCGATTGCTTATAGCTTATGCATGCTCCAAAATATTAAAGTGTATTAGATGGACGTAAAATCAAATTTTCTGAATGGGGAACTTGAAGAAGAAGTCTACATTGAACAACCAGAAGGATTTTAGTTATCAGAGAATGCACAATATGTGTGTAAATTAAAGAAGGTCTTGTATGGTCTAAAACAGGCTCCTAAAGGATGGTACTCTAGACTGGATAAATATCTACAACATGCAGGGTTCAGAAAAGGAAGTGCAGACAACAACCTCTACATCAAGGTAAGTCAAGATAGTATTTTATTAATTGAAGTTTATGTTGATGATATTATTTTTGGTAGTGATGATGATATGTTAAGACATAAATTTGCAAAGGATATGCATAATGAATTTGAAATTTCATTACTTGGAGAACTATCCTTCTTTCTGGGACTTCAGATATGTCAAAGAAACCAAGGAATTTTTATTTCTCAAACCAAGTATATCAGAGAAATGCTAAAGAGGTTTAGAATGAAAGATTGCAAACCAATTATCACTCCCATGCAAACCAGTTGCAAGTTGAGCAAAGATGATGATTCAAAGTCTACAGATCATAGGAAATATAGGTCAATGATTGGCAACCTACTATATGTGCCAACATCCAGACCAGATGTAATGCAAGCAGTTGGACAGGTGGCACGATTTCAAGCAACACCAAAGGAATCACATGTATTAGCAGTGAAGAGGATTTTTAGATATCTCAAAAGAACATAAGAGTTTGGATTATGGTATCCAAAAGGAAAGGATCTATCACTTATTTCCTACACAGATGTAGATTGGTTAGGTTGTATTGATGACTGACGAAGCACCAGTGGAGAAACGTTCTACTTAGGTGAGTGTTTAGTATCACGACTAAGCAAGAAACAATCATTGGTATCTTTATCTACAGCTGAGGCATAGTATGTTCCAGCAACAACATGTTGTACACAGGTTATTTGGATGAAACAAACTATGACAAATATATAGGTTGAGTATGATGAGCCCATTCCAATCTATTGTGATAATACAAGCGCCCATTAGTATCTCAAAGAACCCGGTGATGCACTCCAAGACAAAGCACATTCTAATCAAGTATCACTTTCTACGGGAACAGGTTGTAGAGAAGAACATCAAAGTTGAATATGTGGGCACAAAAGAACAAGTGGTAGACATCTTTACAAAACCGCTTCCACGGGAAGCCTTTGAGTATCTTTGACATAGACTCAGAGTAATTTCTACTCCAAAATGAATGCTTTTGAATGATTATCTTATATGTCTTATATTTAGACAAGGAAGCACCATAAAGAGGACAATTCAGGTCAGGAGATTAGTTTCAGGAAGACTTCATTCAGGGGGAGTATCCCCAAGGACAGTTCAATTAGGGGGAACAACCCCAGATGAAAATATATCTTTGCCATTGATGACAAAGGGGGAGATATTTATCAGATGCAAAACACAGAGGCATGGTTCCAAGAGGAGCGATGGTCATAGGGGGAGCATGAGTGATATGACTTCAGTATTGCATGACATGAATTCAATATTGCATCAAAGTATTTCCATCAATGCCAACGGGGGAGATTTTTGATTAATTGGGTTGGTTGTCATTGATGTCAACCCTTGAAGAAAATTACGGTAAAACAAAGGTTTGGGTAATGGACCCAAGTTTGTTTGATGAATAATGGTATGAGTTTTGATATAATTGTAGGTAAGACTATTCTATATGGATAGTACATGTCATGCCATTTCCGGTGGTATGTGGAACATCACATAACTCCTCACGGTTAGAGAGTTATGGCCATGTGAAGTTGGAGAACCCTCATGAGTCAACTAGAAGCCCTAAAAGGTCAAAGTAGTCAAAGTGTTTGCAAAGAAGAAATTATTTAAATAATAAAGTGAAGTGATGAGTGTAATATAAGTCAAAGAGGATGCAAAATAAATTATTTAAATAATAAAGTTAATGGAGAACTCCCTAAAATAAGGAAAGTGGTTTAAGAGATTTTAGAAGGTAAATAATAATGTGAAGTGATGAGTGTACTATAAGTCAAAGTGGATACAAAAGAAATTATTTAAATAATAAAGTTAATGGAGAAATTACTAAGTGGACAAGTGGTTAGAAGTTGGTTAACCCTAAAATAAGGAAAGCGGGTTAAGATGGTTAAAAAGTAACCCCTTGAGGAAGCTACATGAACGTATAAATAAGAGGCAAGTCTCTCTCATTTGAAACACACTTGAATATCATCGAATATATATTTTTGTGAAAGGTTATTTGGGTAGGTATTATTGATAGAGAAAAATTGTAGCAAGAAAAGTGTGGCAGGAAAAGTGCAACAGAAAAATCGCGGCAGGAAAAATGCGGCAGAAAAAGCACGGCAGGAAAAGTGCAACAGAAAAATCATAGTCTTGGAAGACTCCTTTCTCCCATCTGACCCTGAAGGTTGAATTCCTTTGGACAACTAACTCTCCTTCTAATCCTGCTAGCTTCCTCTAAAGTCCATCTCCCTCTAAGTCTACACAAACTTCTTCCCACTGTTCTTTAGTATAGGCTTTCCTGTTAGCCTATATAAACTATTCTCCTTAACTCCTAGAACCACTCTTGTGTCTAAGCTAGGTCCACTACGTCAGAGAAGTGCCTTTACCTTTTGGAACACAACTTCGAACCCCATTTTATCAATTGATGAGAATGAGAGCATGTTGCACTTGAGTTTTGGTACCCAAAGCAAATTTTGAACTCACAACACCCCACCCAACTCCATCCTAAATGGTACACTTCTAACTCCTTTCACCACATGCCGACTTTGGTCACCAATCCTCACATGTAGATAGGAATACCATTTAGTCAAGCTCTCAAACACTTCTTGTGTCCCTGTCATATTCCAAGTAGCCCCACTATCCAAGAACCAAGCACCCTCACAAATGGTGCTCTCTAAAAGGTGGGAGACAAGAATAAATTCATCCTCAAACTTCTTAGCTAGCTCATCCTCCCCGGACATGGCTGGAGCATCCATCTCAACTTTCTTCTGTTTCCCACCCTTTTTCTTATTCAGAGACTGGATAACATAATTACCAAATTCATTGCATGTATAAAAAATCACTTCAATTAAGTATTTCATCCCTTTTCTCTTATTTATATGACTGGAAAGAGCATTCTACTCACTATTCTTGTGCTGAAGATCTTCATCTCGAAGTTTTTTCTGAATGAAGTCATCCCACAACCTATTCCAATCTGAGAGCTTCTCACGTGATGCACCTCCTTTGATGAATGAATCCCATTGCTTTGAGAATCCCTTAAGTGACATCCTCACCAATTCTATGTCTGCTATGTCTTCCCCTATGGCTACAAGATCATCAAAGACTTAATGAATCTTGGTGATATATGGTCACATTTTTTGAAGCGGTCATCCTGATCTCCTTAAGCTTCTCTCTCATCACCATCTTTCGGTTTTCGTTCTTGTTCTGAAATAAAATTTCCAGAGCCTCCCACATGTACCGTGATGTGGTCTTTCCAGTTAGGCGAGGTATCAAATGATCCTTCACCCCATCAAGAATTATCAACCTGAAATTTTCATCTAACTTGTTATACTTGGCCAATTCTATTACATCAATTGGCTTAGTGATCGGGGTGTCAACAAATTCTCATAGATCATTCACCAATAGCACTAACTTGGTTCTTTCCTTCCATGAGCTGTAGTTGGATATCCCATCCAATTGATCTTCAATTCTCAATTCGGAAACCATATTCGCTATTGGAATTTTACCCAGAAGTCAAGGATACTTAGCTTTCAAATCCACTACAACTCCTTTTCAAGGTTGTTACTTGTGTAAATTTGAGATCCAATTGCCTTTTCAAAGCCTCAAATCTGATACCATGTTAGTTTTTGAACACACCTTAGGTCTGGTCTAGGTTCACAATAGTACACACATAAATCACACAATCTTAATTGTGAACATAAACACACTAAGATGTCTAACAACTTAGCATAGTGGACAATAAAACCAACAATTTAATCATACGTAGTACACAAAAATTTTCATTAAATCATTGCTCATAATTTGGGTTTGTGTATGGGCCTTATGGTTATTTGATGGGGTTTTGTACCCATTGAAAGATTAAACAAGATTAATTTGTTGCTGAGTTTGTGGAGAGGACGCCTAAGATTATTTAGGGTCTTCTAACTCAACTTAAGAGTTGTATAAAAGGAGAACTTTGCGAGAGAGAAACATACAATAAGCGTAAGTGGCATTTCACTCTGAAGTTGTGAGTGGAGCTAAGGTCATGTAGGGATGAGGCATGGAGAATTGTGTAGACCTGCATCAAGGGAAGCATGTTACTCTTGGGCTAAGTCGAAAGTTTTCTTTGTAGCGGGTAGCTTGGATAGGAGGGCCAAGTAGGGCCTAGACCCAACTAGCAAAAGAGAGCAAATCTATAGAGTTTTTAGGGCTGTTACAACTACATGGAGTGAACCGGGTGGATCTCCACACACAGAAGGAACTTTTCTTTGTTCACCAAGTTGAGTTTAAATTTGTGACAAAGTGGTGAAAGGGTGAACTTCAGCGTTTATGAGTTTTATTTTCTCATGCATTTTATTATGCTCTGTGAGAAAAAGGTCTCATGCATTTCTTTTATGATTTTATGAGATGGTCATGCATTTAATTATGCTTTATGAGGTTTTGGAAAAACTTATACATTATTATTCACTTTTGATKTAAAATGATTAATACTTGCGAGGGAAATTAGACTAATATGTTTATCATTAAATTATAATTTTGGAAATTGGTTTTTATGTGAGAAACCACCTCACACCAATTTTCCATTATTCTCAATTATAGGTTGAGAGAATCAAGGGATTAGTTGAAGAGTCTTTGGGTGGTTTTGAGACTTTCTCCATTATGTGCTTGAAGATAGTTTGAGATCCTACTTTTATGGATCTTGTTTTTCCTCTTTTGTAATTAGATCCTAATATTGTGGATCTATGAATTATTGCTCTTTTTTAAGAGTGACTGAGGAAAAACTATATAATTCCTTATGTGATCCATATTCAGGTAAGGGGAGAAGAATAATGAGGAATTAATGATGGGAGTTAGAGAGCCATAGTGCTACTACTCCTAAATATTGAGAGACTTGTTCATGTAAGGAATTGTACTTCTTGATGTATGGAGAGATATGAGTGTGAGTAGTCTTCTTGAATCCTCATTGAAGGAGAAAGCATCTCTTATGAGAAGGTCCCAACATCTTTTGAAGAAGGAATGAAAGCAATCCGTATTCCAATTGAAGTGGGTCCAGAGACATAGCCCAGGAGGGGCGAACTCCGTTACCAACATTGGTTGTCTCTCTCTTGTATTTTCATATGCTTATTCCATTTTGAGTTCATGCATGTTATGTATTATTGTTTAAAAGCATGGTTAATAATGGACTCATATGCCCTTTAATCCTTATGCAAATAATTCGTCAGAAAAAAATTCTTTCCTAATGACCAAGTTTACGTGTTGGGCGTGTACTTTGTTGGAAACCCATTACTTGTATATGAAATGAGCATGCAAAAGGATAATAATGTTCTTGCAGGTAGTTCGAGTGCCTCGAACAAGATTATTGGTGCAACACATATTTTGCAAAATGACTTGATGGAAACCAAGGGAATTTTTGGGCATTTGTTATGTCGCACATTTTGTAGTGAGGTTTTTAGAACCATGGTGTCTTCCACTAAGTGCTTATACTTTGCATTTTGACTTGGTCATGTGCACTATTTATAGTGGGTTTTGGAGACCATAGAAGTCTACCTTTTATGTAAATGTGATTATGAAGCATTGTAAAGGTTTATGTAGACACTCTTAAGTAAGTAAGAGTGAGAGGCATTTTATTTTTCACCTAAGCCTTAATTGACTTCTTTGTAATCGTCATTGTAATAAGTTGAATGAGGCGATTTGCATAAGCCATTTTGGCATTCATTGTAAACTTGACCAATGAGTATGATTATAAACTCTTGGCAAGTAAGACACTCCAAAGATTGTAATACATGTATCATCAACTATAGGTTGCAAATTTATGTAGATATGGGCTTCGACATTTCAGCTCTGAAAAACAAAGGCGAAGGAGAAAGGGGTGTGCCTTTTTCCAGACATTTGCTTTTCAAAAGTTGCAGGTGTTGGCTTTGAATTCTGATTCCGAAGTACGTGGGTGAAGGAGTCTTGAAGGAATGTGCCTTTTGAAGACATTTGGATACAGATACAGTTGATACTTTTGGAGACCAAAAGGTTCTTTTGTGGGGAGGCGTGATCCGGATGGATCTCCACACATGGAAGGAAATTTACTTTGTTCACCAAGTTGAGTTGAAATTGGTGACAAAGTGGTGAAAGGGTGAACTTATGTGTTTATGAGTTTTATTTTCTCATCCATATTATCAATGCTTTGTGAGAAAAAGGTCTCATGAATTTATTTTATGGTTTTTTAAGATGCTCATGCATTTAATTATGCATTATGAGCTTTTGGAAAAACTCATACATTATTATTCACTTTTGATATAAAATGATTAATACTTGCGAGGGAAATTAGATTCACGTATTTATCATTAAATCATAATTTTGGAAATTGGTTTTTATGTGAGAAACCACCTCACACCAATTTGTCATTATTCTCAATTATAGGTTGAGAGAATCAAGGGCTTGGTTGAAGAGTCTTTGGCTAGTTTTGAGACTTTTCCCATTATGTGCTTGAAGATAGTTTGAGATCCTACTTTTATGGATCTTGTTTTTCCTCTTTTGTAATTAGATCCTATTATTGTGGATCTAGGAATTAATGCTTTTTTTAAGAGTGAGTGAGGAAAAAATATATAATTCCTTATGTGAGGCATATTTAGGGAAGGGGAGAAGAGTAATGAGGAATTAAAGAGGGGAGTTAGAGAGCCATAGTGCTACTACTCCTAAATATCGAGAGACTTATTCATGTAAGGAATTATTCTTCTTGATGTATGGAGAGATATGCATGTGAGTAGTCTTCTTGAATCCTCATTGAAGGAGAATGCATCTTTTATGTAATCACTTATGAGAAGGTCCCAACATATTTTGAAGAAGGAATTAAAGAAATCCATATTCCAATTGAAGCAGGTACGAAGACATAGCCCAGGAGGGGTGAACTCCTTTACCAACATTGGTTGTCACTCTCTTGTCTTTTCATATGCTTATTCCATTTTGAGTTCATGTGTGTTATGTATTATTGTTTAAAAGCATGGTTAATAATGGACTCATATGCCCTTTGATACTTATGCAAATAATTCGTCAGAAAATGATTCTTGATTGAAAACTTGTGTAGAGTAAGTAATCACCCGTTTTCAGATCATGGAGAGAGGAATGTTACAATTGTAGGGAAAGGAGGCTTGACCATCAAGAAGGATCCTAGCTGCTGAGGTTCGGAAGATTGAACTACAAGGAGAATCCTAGTCACTAAGGTTAGGAGGCTTGGCCTGCAAGGAGAAGACCAACTGCAAATTTTAGGATATCCCTTGAGGGTTGTTACAATCAACAACAGAGTTTTGGGGCACCTTTTGAGGGATGATTCAATAGAGGTTTGGGGAAGCCTTTGAGGGATGATTCAATAGAGTTTTACGTCAGCCTTTGAGGGTCGATTCAACAAATTTTTGGGATAGGATTTGAGGGGTGATTCTCTCTTTACCTCTCTCTCCCTATATCTCTTTATCTCCCTGTCTCCGCCCATCCCTCTCTCTCACTTTATCCCTCTCTCTCTCACAACTCTCTCTCTCTCTATCTACCCCCCCCCTCTATCTCTACCCACCCTCTCTCTCCCTTTTGATCACTCAATCTCTCCCCCCCTTTGAACTTGTTTCCATCTCTTTCTCTCTCTCTCTCTTTCTCTATTCCCTACTCCCCCCTTTCTCTCCTACAATTACCCCTCTATACCACTCTCTCTCTCTTTCTATCTCCCTCCAAACCTATATCTCTCTCTCACACTCTCACTCTACCCCTCTCTCTCCCCCAGTCTCTCTCTCAACCTTTATCTCTCACTCACCCTCTCTCACTCTACCCCTCTCTACATCCCTCCCTCTAGATTTCCCTCTCTCTTCAACCTCCACCCTCCTCTCTCTCTCTCACTTTCTCACTCATTTTCTGTCCCCCCCTCCCTCTTTCTCTCCCCCCACTTCCAATTTCTACCTCTCTCCATATATCTCTCCCCAACCCCCCCC
>JASDQU010239267.1:3676-16797 GCA_032191745.1 Picea mariana
TATATACTTCTTCACTTAAATCTCCATTTAGAAAAGATAACTTGACATCCATTTGATAGACTTTAAACCTTTTATGACAAGCATAGGCAAGAAACATTCTGATAGCTTCTAATCTTTCTACGGGCACAAATGTTTCATCAAAATTCAGTCCTTCTATCTGAGCATACCCTTTACATACCAATCTTGCTTTGTTCCTAACAACTTGTCCCTGCTCATTTAATTTATTCTTAAAGATCCATTTGGAGCCAATAACATTTTTACCTTCAGGTCTATGAACCATCTCCCACATATTGTTTTTCTGAATTTGATCAAGTTCATCATTCATTGCTTTAACCCAATGGTCATCTTTTCTAGCTTCATTAAAATTCTTGGGTTCCAGCATGGATATGAAAACTATATGTGATTGTTCGATGTTTTTTATTAGCTTTCTCCTGGTTTGTACACCTTTGTCTTTTTCACCAATTATCGGACTTGCAGGATGATTCTTTTGAGTGATTCTAGAGGAGGAATTTGAAGTTGTCTGTTGTTTTGAGTCTGTCTGAGTATCTATGTCTTCATCTGATTCAAAGTCTTTGTTTTCTAATTCTTGGACCTATTCATCTTCAGCTTTAGTTGTGTCTTCTATAGAGGACTCATTACTGTACACCTCTCTTGCTGGGATTCCCTCATCAACTTTTACATCAATACAGTCAACCATTTTATGCAACCTCTTATTATGGCATCTATATCCTTTGTTGTTTGTAGCATACCCTAAGAAGATAGCTTCATCAGCCCTATCATCATATTTTCCAAGGTTCTCATCAATTTTCTTTATGTAACATTTACTCCCAAAGACTTTGAAGTGTTTAATTGAAGCAAGTCTCCCATACCACAATTCATAAGGTGTCTTGTCATTTTGTGGTCTGAGGTGGTCTTTGTTAAGAACATGGATTGTTGTGTGTATTGCTTCTACCCAGTAGGTTTGATGAATGTTCTTCTCATTCATCATTGACCTGGCCATTTCCTGCATTGTTCTGTTTTTCCTCTCAACTACTCCATTTTGTTATGGAGTTCTTGAGATGGTGTATTCTCTCTTGATCCCATGCTTATCACAGAATTTCTTGAAGTCACTTGACATAAACTCTCCTCCTCGGTCTGATCTTACTGCCTTTAACCTCTTGCCTATTTGAGTCTCAATTAAATCCTTAAATATTTTAAACTTCTTAAAAGCTTCAGCTTTTTCCTTGAGAAAGGAAACCCAAGTAAGTCTAGAGTAATCATCAATAATCAGCATGAATTAGTTTTCTTTCCCTGTGCCTTCCTGTCTTGATGGTCCACATAAATCCATATGAACTAGTTGGAGTGGTTTCTCTGTTGAAGTAAAGCTCTTGGATTTAAACTGTGTCCCGGTTAGCTTTCCTACTTGGCAGGGTTTACACATTGAATCTTAGGGCTTTGATATTCTCAGAAGATATTTTACTACCTCGAGGTTTTTGAGTTTGATTAAGTGGTCAAAGTTTAGATTTCCAAGTCTCCTATTCCATAACCAACTTTCATCATGTTTTCTTAGATGACACTCTTCTCTATTTTCTTTCAGCACATATACATTATTTTCTGTTCTTATGCCTTTGGCCACCACTTGTCCTGAGTTTACAGACTTTATCTTGCAGTTCTTGGATGTGAACACCACTTCAAATCCTCTTTCACACATTTGAATTACACTGAGCAGATTATGTTTCAGCCCATCTACAAGTAGAAAATATTGGGATTTTCCTTTTCCATTACTTAAACTCACCATCCCTTTACCGTTTATTTTACCCGGAGCATCATTTCCAAAGGTTATGTTTCCTGATTTTCTTTCACTTAGAGATAGAAACTTACCTTTGTCTCCCGTCATATGTTTGGAGCATCCACTGTCTATATACCAAGGGTTCCTTTTTCTTTGAGCTGACAACACTAATCCACACTTGTCACTTTCTTTGTTCTTCCACACCTTGACATTTTCAGCAGGGGAATTCAAATATGGTTCATAGTTCCTTAATCGATAGTCAATAGATTTATGTCCATAGTTATGACAGATGTAGCATTCAATATCATTGTTCAATACATCAAAATTATTGTTGCAACGTTGTCTACTTATTAACTGTTGATTATTTCTTGACCTCCTTAGTTGCATGTCTCTAAACTTAATTTGGAAATTTGAAATCTGTGAAGGTTTGTTACTTGGCTATATCATTCTTTGTTGTGGAAAGTATTTATTCCTTTGAAATCTTAATTGCTCATGTCTAAGTCTTAAGGAACAATTTACAGCTTTGTGACCAAAGTTAGAACAGTAGAAACAGTATCCATAGAAAAATTCTTTATACCTGGAAAATGGTTGTCTTCTTTGAGAAAATCGATTTCTTCCATGCTGATGACATCTTTTAGCAGGGAGCGCACTATTTCTTTGCTCTACAAATTTAGTTATGGTACCTTTTTCTTTACTTGTCCTAGGCGGTTGGTTGTCTTCCTTTGTTTCTGCAGGTTTGTTGTTGTCATTGGTTGTAGATTTAACAAACTTGATGGGTTCTTCGTTTCTTGGCTTACCACTACTTGATCCCTCTTCATAACCCAAACTAGTTTTCAGCTTTGGATTCCTTTGCTAATTTAGAATGGTGGCTAATCCTTATGAGGCTTTGATACTTGACAGATTCTAATTATACAAGGCTTGAAACTTCTCCATCTCTTTCCTAGTTTTCACTACTTCTTGTTCTAAGGTTTCACATCTTGCCTTCTTCTCTGATAACTATTGTTTTAGAATGTCTTCGATTTTCTTTTCCTCTTCTAATTCAAATTTTAGTAGGACAAGAACTTCATCAGGTTCTTTACTGTCTTTCTCGAACTGTATCAACAATTGTATTTGCTTTCTGTTCTTAAGTCTTAGTCTATCAATCTCTTCCAGTGCACTGATCAATTCTCCTTCCATTTCAACCACAACTTCTTCTTCATTAGCATCACTTCCTGTGCTTTTATTATCATAATCCTCTTTGGCCATAAGTATGAAGTCATTTAGTTTATCTTCAATAGAGGAGTCATTGTCTTCATCATCTAAAGGATCATCATCATTGTTTACACAAAGACTTTTCTTCTTAAAGTTATTCTCTTTAAAGAAATTTCTATGTTTGTGCTTCTCCTCATCATCACATGTCTGATCCTTTCTTTTGTGGGGACATTTATTTGCAAAATGACCTATCCTACCATAGTTGAAACATTTGAAAGGCAGTTTACCTTTGTATTTACCTGATCCCTTCTTCAGTCTCTTCACAAATTTTGCTTCAATTTCATTGGGCTCAAAATCCTCATTCTTGTCTGCCTTAAATGATGCTTCTCTGGAGGTGGGTTTATCTTTAACTATTCTCATTTCATATCCAGTCAATGTTCCTAGAAGTTGATCAAACTCCAAGTTTTTTAGATCATTAAGTTCTTCTATAGCAGAGACCTTTAGATTGAACCTATCTGGGAGTTACCTCAAGATTTTCTGAACTAAAGAAGGTTCCTCAATTTTTTCACCAAGTGCTTTCATTGCATTTACCATTTCTTCTACTCTCAGAAAGTATTTTCCAACATCTTCAGTTGTTCAAACTGTATTCTTTAGGTTTGAAGCTTTGCATCGTTTACCTTCTCATTACCTTCATTACTGCTAATGAATTCTGCTTCTGCAAGCCCACTCAAAATAGCATTCATAGACTTAGCATTGAAGCTAAATTCTATCTTGTCATCCTTATTAGCTAGTACACCTAGCTTTACATAACTAGTATCTACCACATCCCAAACATATGCTTCTAAATCCATTATGTAGGTTCTCATTCTAACTTTCCAAAAGACAAATTTTGTTCCATTTAATAGAGAGGCCTTATTGGTTGAATTTCCTTCATGGCTTGACATGTTTAATCTCTAGGATCTACCCTTAGATAAAAGGGGCCGGCTCTGATACCAATTGTTAAACAACTGAGGGGGGAGCGTGAATCAGTTGTTACCTTTCTTAAACAATCATACTTATTTTAAACTCTTTCCAGATCACTCAATGAAAATCACAATAATGCAGGGAAGTAAGCAATATACCATTCAAAATCATTCACACAAATGAGATACACAGAGACAGATATTTCCTGAGGAAACCCATAAAGGGAAAAAACCTCTTCTTCTTTATATGATAAGTAATCTGTACATTCTTTACATTATCATACATATGAGCACCAACTCATAATGAGGCTATAACCTCTCTTTTGCAAGCTGCTACTTGCTGAGAGCACCAACTCTCTGGATTCTCTAGCACCAACTAGAAGGAAGCACCAACTCCCTAGTTTCTCTAGCACCCACTAGAAGGAAGCACCAACTCCCTAAGTGTTCCAACACCAATTGGATGGAAGCACCAACTTTCAGTCTCACAGGCACAAACTTGTATAACAGAGAACAACAATTCTCCCTTGCACCACGCTTCCACCCTAGTTTCTCTGGCTGCAACCATATGGAAGCTACAACTCCTTTTGTTCAAGCACCCACTCGAACCTCTGAGGACAAAAATCCTCCCTACCACCTCCTTACCACCCTGAAATCTAAATCTTTTCTATTAAGACTTATTACAGTGATATAAAGTTCTTCAATGGCTTACCGGTCTCATCATTGTTTTGCTACACTGTGCTGCTCTATTTGCACCAGTGTCCTCTGCACACTTCTTGTGCTTTCTATTCTTTTTCCTTTTATGCTCTCTGTGCCATGTCCATTCAATGCACCATTCCTCTTCTGTTCATTTCTACTGCTTCGCTCTGCCTCCTTCTTCACACCTCAATCACACTCAACAACAACCCACGTTTCTTCTTTGTTCAACATTCTTATACTCTCTGTGCACCTTTTGCATGCAATCTGCTTCTTGCTCTTGCATCCTCTCCCGCCCCAATATCCTTGACATTGAGGTGTTTTCTCCACTTCACTCTTCCACAGCTATCCCATCTCCTGTGTGCCACCTTGTCTCTCTCTGTTTTGCATCTCCTGCTCATCTGAGTGCTCTAGTTGATCATCATGGTAACTCTTCAACTTCTCTACCGGTTTCCCCACGCATTCATCATCACTGGGTGTTATCTCGAGATTCCTCAGCTTCTCTGATAGTTGAGACTCTTCGTCTTCTCTGTCATAGATAAGCTCATCCTCTGGCAGAAACCATCATTTGTTTCTAGCAGTTACACTACGAAGTGCAACAGTAGCCCTCCAATCTTTTTCAAAGTCATATGCACTATTGAATTGACTTCATTGAATCTTTCATTCATTTCGCCATTTCGCACTTCAGCATTTCGGGATCCCATAGTGAATATTTCATTACTCTCCATGTCCTGATCCCCGAAACTCTGAAATGGAGCTTCCTGCTTCGATTTCTCTTCTACAGTTCTTCGACGATGTGACCACTGGAATATGACCCCTCTCCAATCACACAAGCGCTTCGATCTCCAAATCAATGGTCCTTTATTCGTGGTGATCGGATGACTATCCTCTACCTCAGGACTTCAGCCTTCGGGACTTTGGGGGAGTGATAGAGTTAAAACTCCTAGAGTGAGGTCAGCCTTGCATCACTCGATGATGTGTTGTCACCAGAGTGGCTATCACATGTCACTCAAAATTGTGATTTCCAGTGGCCTGAAATGCCTAATATACTCAACACTTGTTGGTGTCTGATCATGCCACATGTCATAGCCTTCCACCTATCCTTTCTGACGTGGTCTGCCACATTCTCCTCCTGGATCTATCGACCGAGATCACTTTGTGATTTCTCATATCATGATTTTGGCATTCTTGATGTGAATGTTCTCGACACTTCCAAGTCCCGGTCTACGAAACTCCATAATGAAGTCAGATCATGTTTTCGTATTTTCTCACTTCGCAACTTCGGGACTCCTGTGATGAGGAGTTTCGACACTTGACTCCTCCATCTCCCAGTATCTGAAACTCTGGTATTCGAAACTATCTCCTACTTTTAGGATTTTGGCATTTCACATTTCACGATTCCAGGACTCCTGTGGTGAAGTGTTTTGACACTTCAACTTCTGGTATCTGAAACTGTCTCCTGCTTTCGGGGTTTCGGCGTTTCACATTTTGCGATACCGAGACTCCTGTGGTGAAATGTTTTGACACTTCAACTCTCGGTATCTAAAACTATCTCCTGCTTTCAAGATTTCCGCGTTTCGCATTTTGCGATACTGGGACTCCTGTGGTGAACTTTTTAGACACTTTAACTCCCAGTATCTGGGACTCCGAAATGGAGTTATTTCCCAGTTTGTAAAACTCTTATTGATGTGCCTCTTTCAGGATTTCAGAATTCTGGATTTCGCAACTCCGGGACTCCTATGTTGAAGAGTCTCAACTCTTGACTTTTCAATCTCCCGGTATCCAAAACTTTGAAATGGAGTCGGATCAATGTATTCCTTCATTTCACATTTCATCGTTTCGTAATTATTTTCGTGAGTTTCTTCCTTGACTCCTCCAATGCCCAGTATCCAAAACTTCGAAATGGAGTTTATGCTTCTGATCTTGCCATGCAATTATCCCTGCGTTGTTGATCTTCCTTGCCTACCTGTTTGCCATCAAATAAACAAGCACGCTCTTGCACTCTTCGTGCACCTCTGCATTATCTCTTCTGAGCTTACGTTGTCCCTATTTTTCCATCGCTGCATACTCTGATCTTGCCATCAATGACAAGCACATCTTCCTGAAAACATGCCAACAGAATGTTGGGGCTATGTTATAGAGGGATATGGATCATTCCTTTGAGGTTTGATAGAAAAATTCATGGTGGACTACTAAGATTATTTGATAATCCATTCAAAGAAAATAAATGAGCATATTCATCATCTAAGAAAAGTCTTTGCAAGATGTATATTATATGGAGTTTCTTTGAATCCAAATAATTGTTTGTTTTATGTAACTGAAGTAAAATTATTGGGTCATATTGTATGCAAATAAGGAATCTATATTGATCCAGAGAGGGTGAAAGCTATAAATGAACTCAACCCTCCATTACCCAAGAAAGGAGTCTAGTCATTTTTAGGTAAAATCAACTTTGTACATATATTTGTCCTTGATTATGAAACTATTGTGAAACTAATCAATTCATTGTTGAAGAAGGATCAAATATTTGAGTGGAATTCAGATTTATAGGAAGAATTTAGTAACATCAAAAGGGAAATCACTACAGCCCCAATCCTCATTAGTATAGAATTCCAGAGAGACTTCATCATTTATTCATTTGCAACAGAAAAAATTGTGGCATCTATTGTTACTAAAAAAAATGCCAAGGGTGAAGAACTACCAATTAGTTTCATGAGTAAGACCCTTCATGATTATGAATTAAGATATTCAAAATTGGAGAAACAAGCCATGTATCTTGTAAATACAATAGCACACTTTCAAACTTACATATTAAATTCTCATGTCATTGCATATGTTCCATCCTCTCTTGTTAAGATGCTTTTAAATCAACAATTGAGAGAAGGGAAATGGGCAAATTGGCTAGCGAAGATTCAAGAGTATGAAATTCAAGTTAATCCTTCAAAAGAAATCAAAGGGAAAGGGTTACATAATCTAATTGTGAACGGTTATGTTTTGAATGGATTAGTTTCGGTTTCAATTGGAGAACCTATATCTAGTTCTGAATGGTACAAAGATATTGTGTTTTATTTAGAGTATGAAACATTCCCTGTTTCCATGACCCCAGAGGAAAGAAGAGAATTAAAAATGAAATCAAATTAGTATGTATTTATTGTTGATGTTTTATTGAAAATGAATTATGATGGAATATTATTAAGGTGTGTTGATGAAAAGAGAGCTCAAGAATTGATACAAGAATTTCATGGAGATATATGTAGTGGACATTTTGCGTCCACTGCTACAACACATAAAATAATAAGAGCTAGATTTGTTTGGATATATGTTTTCAAATACTCATATTCCATAGTGAGAAAATGTGTCTCTTGTTAACAATTTTCATAGAAGATGAAAAGATTTGCAATGCCATTACAACCCATATCTATAGAACAATCATTTTCCCAATGGGGATTGGATGTCATCGGACCAATAAATAAAAAATCAAGTAAAGGGAATATATACATATTCACTGCTACAAATGATCTCAAGAAGTGGTAATAAGCAGTATCATTAAAAAAGGACAACTTTGAAGAATTTATTAAGTTTCTCAAACATAATATACTGTCAAGATTTGGTGTTCCAGAAAAGTTCATTTCTGACAATGTTTCAATTTTCATCGAGTCAAAATTTACAGAGCTTTGTGGAGAATATGGCATCGTCATGGGGAAATCATCAAACTATTATCCAAAATGGAATGGTATTGTAGAATCCACCAATAAGACACTCATTTAGATTTTTAAGAAAACTATTGATCATAATCAAAAGAGTTGGCATTGGAAATTGAGGAATGCTCTATTGGTGAGAATAATGACTCTGAAAGACAGTACTGGGATGTCTCCATATAAGTTGGTTTACGGGAAGGAAGAAAAATTTCCAATCACACTTGAACTTAGTTCCTTGACCTATGAAATTAATACATATGATGCAAAAGTTAATACTCATATGAAAAAGAGATTAAATAAACTATGAAAATTAGAAGAAGAGTGAAGTGAAGCTTTGCATAGGACATCTCAGAGGAAACAAAGCGTCAAAAAATATTTTGATCAGAGCGAAACAATAAAGAAGTTACAAAACGGAGAATTGATGTTACTATAGAACAAAGATAAGGAGAAACCATCAATGCACACAAAGTTTGAAGCACTCTTAATCGGGTCATACATCATTGAAAATATTTTAGGTTTCAATTCATATATGCTCAAAGACATGAAGGGGAAATGTTAATGTTTCTTGTTAATAGCAGAAACTTGGAAATATTTTTCTCCTGAAATTTTCTCTTCTCCTTGTACACAGTTTTCATTTATTTTGTAGATCCTTGCTATTTGAATCTATAGCCCAAATAATAAAAACATATCGTCATGGAGATTCTATATTCTTGACAACCCATAGGGGGTTATCATCCCACAATTGGAGCCAGTTGTTGAAACCCTTTCATGATTTTCATTTTCCCCTACCTTGTTCTATTTTCCCACCTCTTTACATTTCTTTCCCCCCTTCTATATTTTCCCTTTTTCCAACTTTCTATTTATCCTTTCTTTTTCCCTTTCTTGGTTACTATACTTAGCCATTTTCACATTCGCGGACCTTCGGAACTGCAGATTGTCACACTTGCATTCTTGATCATTCACCTATGCATAAGTCTACCTCAACACTTATAAATTTCTTCAATTCATGGGTACACGGATTCAAATAGTTTCTTTCCCTTTCAAAAGCCTTCACATTGCACTTCAAATTCTGCGTTCTACATTTCGACCACCTCTTAAATTTTATTCTCATCATGAATGTTGGGTTCCCATATGTTCCATTATTCTGATATTCACGAGTCCGACCAACTTCCTTCTATACTTAGTTTCTTTGGATCACTTATCTAACTGCAGGTTCGCGGGTTGGCCGATTCACGAAAATTTCATATTGATCTTCTCTCATCTCCATCCTCTCCATTATGTTGCTTTTACCAATGCACAATAAATGTTATTTAAATTATAACAATTGTTTTGTAGACTTCGAAAAGGTTGTTATTAATGGATACTGAGAATTATTCATTAAACCTTCATTTAATCCTCATTTGTGAGGGGATTAAATTATCATTATCTCTTGAAAAGGTTCACTTGTAAATATCATTCAGATAAAGAAACGGTTTTATCAACTTAATGGAAACATCAACTCGACAATATTTCTATGGTGATACTTTGAATATTTTTTTCTATGAAGATCATAATTTCCAGTGGTCAAGAGCATATTGGTATTATTCCTCCCCTCCTATTGCTCAAAGAAATGAGAACATGATTTGGACATCTAGGATTTCTCTTGTTGGTTGTTCTTGTTGGAGTTACATCACACACACCTAGGATTTCTTTTTCCTAAGTTTTTTCCTTGTTTATTAGTCATTATTAAGTCTCCTATATTCTAGGAACAATATTCCTCTAGGGAGAATATTCTCTTCAGTTTTCACTTCAGTTTGATCAGTTGAGTGGAGTCTAGATGATGCATTGGGATTATCATCATGAATCATTGGGATCATCACCAACTAATGCACATTGTACTTGGGATCATCACCAGACTAGCACATTACCCATGATTCCCTAATCTCCTCCACACTTCACTATGTTTTATTCAATTAACTGAAGACTGATAGACTAGTTAACTCAGCTAGGTGGCAGTTCACTCCCATAACTACCCGAGAGACTAGACTAGGTGGAAATTTACTCCTGTAACTTCTAGTGTGTGTAGATCACTCTAGACCACCACTATCGCACATTGGATTCTCCTCCAGTGAGCATTGGTTGATTTATACATAGTGTATCATGTGTAAATTATTCATTATTCATTCCGTTAATGAGAATTCTTCCATTCTTTCTCTCTTGCTTCTTCTTTTTCAATTTCTCTTTGCAAGTGTGTGTGTTATTTTCTAGCTATATATATTCTGTTTAGTTTCAACACATTTACATGGTATCATATTCAACAAACTGCTATGGAAAATCCACACCAAATTATTTTTGTAGGTACTGAAGAATTGAAGACAACGGAAAAATGGAATTCCCAAAAGAAATCATTCTTACACCTTACAATTAATTTGCATGGAAGGATAGGATGATCATGCATCTTCAAGGAAGAGGATTGTATAGGTTAACCATGAACATGGAAACATAACCAACATCATCCATATAAAATTCCAAGTATCTAAATCGAATGGATGAAGCATTCAAAACAATTGCATTCCCATTTCTCTCGATCTCCTTTTTCACATATCTTTCTATAAAACCCCCAATGAAGCCTAGACAACCATGGAAGGGATCTTTGTAAAATAGGATGAGATGAGGGGACACATGATTGAGGTGTAATTTCTCACATTTGATCCAAAAATCTTCGATAATCTTCGAGATTTCTTTACAAAATTTAAGGATTTAGTGTCACAACTCAAGGCTTGTGGGGTTGATAAATCTAAGGAGGAGAAACAAATGGTTCTCACCATTCTCTCCAAATTTGGTCATGAATTCTTAGTGTTTGTATCCACATTCCATTCGGTCAAATTCACATCTAGAACCACCTCGAAGATGCCTTCTCTTGAGGAATTTATCGAATCCCTAACACAAGAGCAGACCAAACTCATCAACATGGGAAAAATCATAGGCCCTAAGGTGCATGCACTTACTATGAAATATGAAAGTGGTCATCAGTATAAAAATCTAAAGATAAATACAAAAGGAAATAAAATGCAAATACGTTGAAGGAAGGGTACTCAAAACCCTTCATCGATGCCTCTGGATGCAAAGGTGGAAAGGGAAGAAAAGGGGAGAAATACACATACTACCATAAAGAATTCCATCCAAAATATACATGCATGCAGAAAGAAATAGATCTAATGAATCAAATACTTCAGAAAAATTACCTTGGAGATCACATCCCCGAGGGTTCCAAGAAGAAGAAGCCAGAAGATCAGAATCCCAAGAAAATAAATTCTAGACATGCCTTGATTGATATCAACTCCTCTCTCTATGCTTGGATCATATATTAAAGAGCATCACACCACATGGATGCCACAAAAGAAGTCTATTATTCATTGGATGCATGCAAAGATCCTCCTATTCTAATGGGGGACAACTCTCCAGTTGAGGTCACTGACAAAGGAAGGATTGAACTCACCAACAAAAGCTTCGAGAATGTGATACATGTTCCCAAAATTTTCATCAACCCTCTCTTTGTATATTAGATGGAAAATTCTGGCACCAAAAATAAATTCATATTCACACATGATGCAGTGGATATATATGACATGCAAACCAATTCAAGGGTTGCTATCGGCGAGGTAAATCATCCATCTAGATTGTATACATTTTCTAAATTTATTGAACCAGATTCTTCTTTACTGCTTACCAATGCTGATGAAAGCAATATGATATGGAATGAAAGGTTAAAGCATTTAAATTTCAGATATATGCAATATATTAGCAAGCAGGGATTGGTTGATGATCTACCAGATATCCATTTCTCCAAGGGAATTTGTGAGGGATGTATTCTTAGAAAACACCCTCAAGAAAAATTTGACAAAGGAAAGACATAGAGGGATTCCTCTCCTTTAGATATGATCCATAGTGACCTCATGGTCCCTTTTCCACATCCATCAATCAGAAATTCAAGGTACGTGCTCATTTTTGTTGATGATTTCTCACGCTTCACATGGATTTTCTTTCTCAGGAAAAAATCAGAGGTCTTTCAACACCTCAAAGATTTCAAAGCCCTTATTGAGACATAGTTCAGAAAGAAAATCAAATTCCTCCAAACTGATAATGGGGGAGAGTATTTCAACCATGAAATCTAGAATATTTTTCATGCGGAAGGGATTTAGTTGCGGCACACATTTCCCTATACTCCACAACAAAATGAATTTGTTGAGTGGAAAAATAGATCTCTAAAATATATGGCATCTTGCATGCTACATGCAAAGTCACTTCCATAGAGATTATGGGTCAAAGCAATTAATTGTGAAACCTACATCCAAATCATATCTCCCCATAGATCTATCAAGGATAAGACCCCCTACGAGGCTTGGAGTGGCCTCAAACTAGAAGTGACCCACTTTTGTATTTTTGGTTCACGTGCATCGGCCTAGATTCCCTCTGAAAAGAGGAAGGCACTTGATCCATAGAGAACTGAGTGTATTTTTATTAGATACCCAAACACTTTGAAGAGACACAAACTCATTGATATTTCCTCAGACTGACTCATCATTGAGCATAGTGTCCAATTCGAGGAAAGTGTCTCACATGTACCTCAATGTAATGATCCCAAGCCAAATTCTTTCTTGGAATCACTAACTACTACTAATTTATTGAGTTATTAAGTGCATACAAGATTCATCAACACATGGAGATCACAATATATTCAAGATGTAGAAGCACAAGCAAAGATCTGAACTTTTTATTATGAGAAATGTAAGATCAATACAATAGATGGACGATCTGGCATAAACCTCA
>JASDQU010239269.1:0-16474 GCA_032191745.1 Picea mariana
TATATATATATATATATATATATAATTCTTTTTGTTTTTAATTTATCAAAAAAATATAATTTTTTTCTAAATATCTAGAAATAGTGTTATTTAATTAAAAAAAAATTCTATGTATTGAAGTGAAGGTTAAAAATGTTCTTAAAAATATATTTTTCACTATATTTAAAAAATACCATAAATTAATTAACCACACATAATTATATGAAAATTCGTAATTTAAAAATAAATAAATGGTATACAACATTTTTGACATTGGATGAAGCATGAAAACATGATTAAAAACATCATTAAACCAAAAAAAAAATTTGAAAATAGATGAAAAGCACCATTGAAAACAAAAATAGAACAATTTGAAAATATATGAAAAAATAAGGATTTAAAAAAATATTGTGGATACATTGTGGATAAGAATATTTATAATATAAAAAAAAAACAACTAAAAAGGGATGGGGGTGCTACCCTCAGCACAAATTTTCAAAACAAGGTAAAAATTATGACCCCCAAAAAACCGAGAAATCTGTAGAGTTCTCGTTAAGTTGGTAACTATGTTTTTAGGGAACACTTTTTCTATTAGAAGTGTGTCTTTCTTGGGTCAACCATCATAGGAATATTAACCTAAATAATATACAATAGATGCAATCGTGCTATATTTACATGTTCCTACCTATAAATAAATTAGGCTATCTTCATGGTTTTTATAATTTTTTAATAGAATTGTCATCCCTCAACAAAGGCCTCAAGATTTACTACATTTTCTTATTTTCTAACAAAATCTACAATGAAGATTATAAATGTGCTTGAAAGTTTAAAGGATGTTAGTTTCCATTGTCAAACATGATTGTCTTGATACACTTAAGATATGAATTGAAAATGTAATTGGTATTCCTCACATATCATATGGATACATGGAACAATTCTCTTTTATATGAGTGTCCACAAAAATGTTTAATTCTCACATTGTGTATGAAGATTTCTATTATCATTTTTAATGCTTTGAGACTTTTATGAAACATTTTTAATGAAAATTATTTATTTTTAATGTACATATAACTCATTTACATTTGAAACTAAAATGACTTCCTATTATTAGTTTATTTAAAATTATAATTTATTTATTTTTGGTCGCTTAATTTTTAATGTTATAAATTTTTTTGAAGGGTATACCTAGTTTACTATTATCAATTAAAGTGCCACTAATTTTACAACTTTTCAACATAAAAGGATTGGATAAATATGTACCCTTCAACTTGAAATTAATAGTAGCACTTTGACTTTGACTAGTATTGTGGGACACATCATGAATGTTCAAAAGTTAATTGAATACAAAGCGGGAGGATATAATATTTTTTTAAGAATATGCATTATGTTGGCTCGCTTACGTGCATCCTTCCTAACAGTTGGGGGTTGATAACCCAGAGTTCATCCAAAGTTGACCAAGAAAACCCTAAGGCATCGACATATTAATCTTCAATCAAAGACTGAAGAAGATCTTACTCGAGATTCCATGAAGGGATAAAACACACCAGGAAGCCACTCAGACTAGCATTGATACATTTCCATCAAAATTCATTAACAAACTTGTAATATCCTCAACTTTTAGAATATTAAATTCTAAGTGAACTTTGAAATAAATTTCCATTTTTGGAAAATTCAGATTTGGAAATTATTTGTCATTTATGGAAAATCCGAATTTGGAATTTTGATTGTTGTAATTAATTATTTGATGACTGTTGGGCAAATATTTGACTTTCCCAACTAACCTCTTTTATTTTGACACATGTGAAATACAAACTTTTAATAAATTAAATACTGGAAGACAAATGGAACAATCGGGTTAAAAATAGATGACCATGACTCCATGAGTGGGGAACAGGTTTGAGTTACCTCAAGGATGATTTTTACAAGTGGCAGAAGTAGAATTTGACCACTAGTAGCCCCTAAAGATCATGGATTTGTAAAGATGTGAATTTCCCAAGGAGGGAAGGAAAGACTTAGGCACAAAGATGCATATTAAAAATCAACATATGGAGGAGGCAGGATGTTGCTTAGTATGTTGGGGGGAAATAAAATATTTGTTGTTATGAGAACTGTTAGTGTGAGGCAAACAATTTTATGATATGTGGATGGTGACTATAGATAAGGAGGATCATTCAGTTTTCCCTTAGGAACTCATGGTCAGGCTAGGGGGTGAGAAGGACAAGTGAACTTGGATGTTCTATTCTATGGTTGGGTGGAACATGGTTGTTCCATTTATATTCCAGCATCAGGTTTCATATATGTATCTTAGCTTGTATTCTTTTGTCAATGTTATATTTATGGTTATAATTTGTTAGGAATATGATTGACTGTGTATACATAAGTGAAATCAATTCTTAACAGACTGTATGATCATGTTTTACTATGGCTTATCATAGTTAAATAATACTGGAAATATTGGTTGTTTGAAATGTGATGGCGGTACATATATATTTAACTATAGATATATATAGGTGCTCATACATAAAGAAATAGAAGAACTATTTTTATGTTCCTATTGGCCATCGAATATGGTTGTACATTTATATTTAACTATATATATATATGTGCTCAAACATAAAAAAATGGTAGAACTATTGTTATGTTCCTATTGACCATTGAATTACATATATATTTTGAATTGTTAATCAAATATGTATATACATAAACACCGCAAAGAATAGATAGAAAGAATAACAATCTGAATACATTCGTTATTACCTCAGAAATACAGTGATTAAGTAGAATACCAAAGTATCTTGCAAAAGTAGAATACAGTGATTAAGTAGAATACAAAGTATCTTGCAAAAGTGATCATTGTTCAAATATTACAGTTGGATTACCATAGACCAAATACTCCACAACCTCTTGTATTCTAAATAGATCTCTAAGAAGTATACACACAATCTATATGTAACCAAAGTTAATGCACGCAAGGACATGAAAATTGAATGCCTTTCGAGTAAGATGTTTCCTTCATCCGATTACACCAACTTGCACAACCTGTAAAGGAAGTAAAATGAAGGTTTAGTAAACTATGCTAGCATTTTAATTCTATGGAGATCAAACAATAAGAATAAGTCAAGGACAATACTTAGGTTGAGTCGCGATGAAAATCTAGATCGCCTTTTGTTCCTTGTGCGAAAATCTGTGCACGATCCAGGAGGAGGAGTGGACCCAAAACTGACTGATGGGTACCCTCGCAAAATAGAAAGGGCCCATCATTAATTTCATATATCCATGCAGATAATTTTCATTTGTAAAATAGAGAAGGCGACAGTAAATAAAGAAGTGAAATCCGTTAACATCGAAATAGACCGTTCATAGATTAATAAAAAATGAAACACATAATATCTCCAAACCCTGTCCATAGGACCAAATAAATGAAAGGAGTTGACTGTGGCAAGATAAACAATTAATCAAGAACTACCAATTTAATTCCCGAAATTACACAGTTGGAATTTCCGATTTGGGGAAACAATCACAGAGAATAATTATTAAACTAATAAGTATTCATAAAGGCGCATAAGATGTGTCGTGGGTATATTGAGAGGGATCTTTAAATCTAAACATTACAGAATGGTAAAATACGAAAGTCTAAGTGAATAGAAACTTACAGTAAGAACCAAATCCGTAGGTTAAAATCTAACTGTGCAAAAATATATTTGAACCCTATGAATTTTGATTCAACAATTGATTAAACAAGGATACCCTCTTGTTTGCTAGTACAAAGTGGTTGACATAGGCAAGGCCGTTCGTAAATGACTTAAATTCATAACTGTAGATCAAGCGAAGGATGCTATCGAGGTGGCCATGAGACAATCCATAATTCTTTTCGATAGAGAAATTCTTTTACAACTAGAGGATACAAGAAAATGTTGTTTCAAACGAATAAAACCATGCTAATACTATTATACACATAATGTAAATATGAAACTTTTCTACATAGTTCAACCATAGTCAAGTATGAATTACATCCACCAGTGTAGCAAGCTTCATGATCTTTGGACAAATTCCAGAGTGTAGTAATAACAGTGTTATAACGATGAATAAAAGAAAAATGATAAAGTTTAGAGGGTTAACTTCTAACAAATATTCGGCCACGGTCTGACTAGGAAGGGACCGCAACGACTATACGCTTGAATACTAACAACCAACCATGAGGAAAACACAATAACCCTCAAACTTGAGTGTTAAAACTAAAGGGTTCCACCCATAGATGATTTTAGGTGCTAAATTTCGCAAATGGGCTAATTTTCCATGTTTTTTCCCAAAAACAATTCGCTAATTTCCATTTTTTCTAAAAACGATTCGTCCAAATTCCATAGAATAAAATTATTTTACCTTAAAAATCGCCTAAATTTTATAGAAATTATATAAAATCTTTATACATTCGAATATTTTTACAAAACTATAGCCACAAATTTTACATTTTGCATATTAAGAACTTGTAAGATTAGCCCATGTTTCTACATTTTAATATAAATTTCCATCCTTAAAATCATCTTTGGTTCCACCCAACTTACAAACGGAACCATAAACACAATAGAATCCTAGGAGGAAAAATGCATACAAAGGCACAACTGTAATGTATTGTCAATCCTCAAACAAAGAAAGAGAAAAACATGAAGTCTGTTAATAGAACCTCTCTTTTAAATTTACATTGCACCATACATAGATTACATTCACGGGATATAAATAACATACACAACATATATTTTTTCTTACTCTTGCGCATAAAATAACCACATATGTGCGTTGCCTCCTTCCATCACTCAACAGATCCAAGCCTTACGAAAACCACCGGTCCTATACAACACATAAGTAGTTTTTGCTACAAACTAAAGGGGAAATAATGAAAACATTTGTTACCTTGAGGGCCTCGCGAGAGGAATAATAGAGGCTGGTACGCCCCATGTCACTGCCATGTGAAGTCGAGGGAGGTGGCAAGCCTACGTTAGGAATTTTCAAATTCTGGAAGGTACGGGACATGTTTCACCTTTAATGGACCAGGCTAGGATTAAATTCCTATAGGACCCGACCTGTCATCCACCATTAAAATAGTTTTCAAACCACTTAATTGATGATTCATGTTAATAGTCAGGTAGGTTTACTAACAATATGTTATGGTATCTGTTCGTTGCAATATGTTATGTATAGATACATTTCGATGCACTATGATAAAGCAATATATTGTTGTGAATAGTCTATATGATAAACAATATATTGTTATGGTATCTATATGATAGTCTATATGATAAACGATATATTTTTATGGTATCTATATGATAGTCTATATGATAAACAAAATAATGTTACAGATAGTCTATATGATACGCTATAGTCTATAGTCTATATTGTTTATCAGAGTTAGGATATTATGTCGTAGTGGACAATATAGATTAATGATAGTCTATTACGTGATCTAATGTGGATAGCATGTCTTTACATAGACTTAGTGTTTTTTCTAAGGGCTATGACGGTCATGGTCACCAACTCTTTAATACAAATAAGTGTGTGATTCATAATCCAATAACGACACTATAATGAAATATAACAGTAAGAGACAAGTGTATTTTGAACCTCCTTTGTCCTTTAAGAGGGATAATGACAAAGAAGTAAAAATTCTATGCATACATTAAAGGAATAAGATATACATAATGGATTATCTTTATGTCGCAAAACAATGTTGGAGATTCAAAGGACTTTAATGCCCCGTAACAAATTTTTTGAATTTTGGAAATTCAGGGTACATTACAAAACTAACAACATACGTGCCATTAACAAATTCATCCATTAGACTAAGAATAAACAAAAATATTGACAAAGAGAATTGTCTCTTTATATAATTATCTTCATTAAATGGTAGAATGTGTACATCAACAAACCCACAATGCAATAGGAATAGTGCTCTACACTCTGATAAGTTATACAATCTGTGCATTACAATGCACCATGCATTCTTTGTTCATATTCATCACTACTCCATAGAATTCATTATAGATTCTATACAAGACTATTCTAGCCATAGACAAAACTATTACAAATACTAATAACATTACTCAGAAAAAAATTGAACTGAGTTTTCTTCGATTGCAGGCTTCAAACTCTCTATTCTCTTCTTTTGTGACTCCCTTTTCTTTCTCTTCTCTACTCTGGCATTTTTATCTTTTTCCTTCTCTCCACTTGCTCTAGTGATCGTCAATTCTTCATGCTTCTATCACCCACATGCAGTCCACATAACCTCTTTGGAGTGTGGCAGTATTAACAAACTTTCTATTTCATCCATCATCTTCCCCATGATCTCCTATGCAGTCTAGGCTCATTATTCAGGAAGATTCTCAAAGATATTCTTATGAAATGACATGCATGAAATATCTTTCGAATATTTTAGTGCTCATTATAGAAATTTCATTGGTACACACACTTTATTCTATTGATCACACAACTGTTGATGTGCATGAAAAACTAAAGTACATGCATGATTGATTAGTGTGTCCGCTTTACCAAAAAAATTAGATTCCAGCAGTCCTCCAAAATTATTACTTCTCTCGTCCTCGAGCCAATGGAATTGGTCATGGTGTAACAAAAGAAATGGATGGAACTGGTTTCATGATTTCCTAGAGGAACTCCTAGAATCAACTATTAGTTTCGTCAAAAGTGGCGTGAAACTACAGAATAAGATGGACCATATGATCTGTATCAACGACGATGACCTATGGATCCTGAAGGTTAATGTGCTCCATTTTATCAAGCATAGGGGTGGTCATGAACTACGCTACTGCACATTGTGTATAAAATATTTGGGCCTTGTCGACCACTTCATTGGCTATACCATAGATAGTTTACTATTCTGCCCCAACAACATTGATCTCCCTTGTTTTGTTGTCTATAGTTGTCATCGAAACTTGGTATTCCCCTACGGGTAATGAATTCAAGTCACTCTTCTGTAGGGAAAGATCTATTTCAATAGCACAGATATTTTCATAAATGAGTTAATCTTCGATCGATTCTTGAGGTGATTCTAAAGTCTAAAGTTGTACTCAACCAATCCCAAAAAATATTTTAGTTGTTCGTGGTTCTTTTGTAGTGCTTTCTCGGCCATGGAAATCTTCTATTGAAATTCAATATCATTTGTTGAAGATTGTTAGAGCCTTGTGTGGAGCATCAGGTTCTGCAACACCAATTCCTAAAGGCGCTCTGTGACAACTTGAAGCCTTTCAGGTGCTTGTAAAGGTGTTTGAGGTTAAATAGTTAGATGTAAAAAAAAAACCTTATCCCAAAATTCTTTAAAATTGGGTCGTGGAATATAAATACATAACCTCAACCTACTACCCACCTCAAACCCTTAAAATGGATGCAAACCCCAAAAGGTACTTAGAACTTTCCAAGTTAAAAGGAAATAAGTACAGTGAATATAGATTTTTTCATAATGTACCTTTTCTCCTTGCTTTGTTGTTAAAATTATCCCTACCTGGTTGAGGAGTCGGGGACAAAGATGTGGAAAATTGTTGATCTAACTGATAAAGGTGTTTGGTGGAAAGACGATACTAAGTGGGTTCTCTATTCTCTAGAGAATGCAAGAAAATTTATAATAGCAAAGAAGAATGATGACACCAAAATTACATTGGGGTTTGTTAAATCTTCCAAGTAGCCTTGAGGAAATATTTATTCCACATGCCTGGTTTCCATGAAGCAAAACAATGTCAACACTGCATATCCATATATATGAAAACCATCAATCTTGACCCTACCATGATCATGCGAGCATATAAGTATTAACTCTTTTTGGTAATGGATTTTGTGGTATTTTACAAGGAACAATATATTCGAATCTTCAAACAAGGAGCTATGGACTTTGATGAAGAAGATAAATCAATGACATCCTCTCATTCCATCAAATATCTAATGATTAACCAGAGGAGACACTTGATAAGATTGTTAGGATGCTTCCCTCTGTTACTCTAGAACTTGGGTAATTTACTTCTCGATGCCTCCTGGAAGATGAGTGTAATCTAGTTCTAGAGCTTCCAAGGGCTATTGCTGCTCAATGAGATCTCATCAATTATCCCAGCAAAAAGGTGTGAATTCATAGATTGTAAAACATTGTAAATCAAAAGTTTTTGAATTCATGTTCACAACCCATTCTTGTCTTAATTATCTGGGTTGAGATTAAAAACTTTGGAGTCACATTATGGGAGTTATTGTCTCAAATGAAACACCGCATTTTGATGCACCATAAGTATGGTAACTTTTCATGAAAATAGTAGCTTTTCATAAAAATGAGGTGGTTGGGAAGCAATTCTTGCATGCTCTTCATCCAGGTTTAAATCCCCGATGAAGCATGACTTTTTGTGATAAGGCTAGAAGGATAGGTTCCCCTATTGAGTGGGACCTCCCTCATGGTATGTCGTTGGACATCTCGGTCCTTGATAAGTCTTAAGTTTTATGCTAGGTGTTGGATTACGAGATGTTGGCACTAGCCTAGGGTTTATAGTGGCAGGCAGTCGGATTTGAAATAGGTAATCCCGACTAGTTATCGATTCCCCTAAATCCAAAAAAAAAAAAAATTATATTCTTCATTAGAAACATGCCAATTTATTTTAAATTTAGTTTATTTTCATTAGGTTTATGTTATTATACTTTCTGTATTGTGTTTAGTTAGAATTTTTTATTTGGGTATTGTTATAACTTATGTAACATATTTTAATGTTGAGATTTTTTTAATGATACATTTATTTTAATTATGTTAAAGATATTGTGAATAATTTGATATGTATAAAATATTGAAGATAGATAATTGATAAAATAATTTTTATATATATTAGTTTTGAGATATATCTCGATTGTGTTAACACAAATTTAAATCCATTTTAAATTCAGATTTATTATGAGATTGATATGCATAGATCCTTTGAAGCACCTGGTATGTTTCTATATTCCATGGTACATTTCTATATTTTATGCAGTAACCTATTTTCAAGTTTAGAATGGAATAAATATAGGTGTTTTTCCTAAACTTTTCCTTTCTTCATGGTTAACAAGGAAGGAAACATAGGTCTCTGGAAGATGCTCCAAAATGTGGTAGATGTTATCTATGTCTAGCACCAAGGTCGTGATCTTATTTCCCTTAATGAGTTCTTTGTTCTTGTCCAAGGAACCCAATCCATATTTTTCCTCCAAGATGCATATAACATAGGAAATGTTCCATACCATGCCTAGTTTCTCTTTCGAACCCTTCTTTTATTAATCGGAGAAACTCACACGAAAGAGAGAAGGTGAAACTTCATGAGATGGTTGGGAGGGACATAGATAGCCTGAGAATCAACTCATCTTTCTATATTAAAAGGTATGCAACTAACTAATCCATCATCCATTTAACATAGATAATAGTATATTCCGCTAGTTAGGAAAGAGAAGAACCCTTGGGAAGCTTAACATTGACCATAAAGTTATCCATCCATCAACAAAGAAAAGTTATCTGACAAATCATGGTTTAGTAAATTCAGGCATTGTTCTTTGTATCTAAATGAATTGAGATACATATATAGGTAGCATCCAATTAAGTTATTTATTCATCAAAGGCATGCTAGAAAGGATTAAAAAACATACTGGAGTGAAACCACTTGAGAAAGAACTTGAAATGGGATGGTTCAATTCAATCTTTCTTCGGCATAGAGGACTTGTGTAAAGGGAAACACATAAAATAAAAAATAGGTACACACATTTCATCATATCCATTGCCTAATTCTCACATTAATAATTCTCTACCAATTTTCTTTAAACTCTATCAATAAATATTATACCATGAACACATTATTAGTGTTGAATTTCTATATGGTTGGTAGTCACTAAATCAATAATTTTGTTAGCATGGTGTCTATTTTTTGTATTTATTTAAATGGAAGCATAAGGGTGTTGAAGATTTTCATTATAATGACTTTCAATAAACATAATTTGCTATAAAGAATATAAAAGATTAGATTTTCATTGACTAAACATAATCATTTGAAAGAATTGTATGCAATGAAAGTAACTAAAACAAAATTTGTCTTGAATTTGTAGTGTAAATATGCCCCAACTACAATCACTTCAACCCGATATGTTCAGTGGGAAAAGGATATGATGGGGGAATATCTTCCTCATTCATGATCTTAAACCTTCCAAGAAAGTAATGGTCTTTTGTATTCTAAGCCATCCTCTTATGTCGGTTGGCATACAATGTTCCTTTGTGTTATTTCTCTCACTATATGTTCAAAATATGAAGTTGTATCTTAGTTTTTTTTCTCTAAGTCTATATTCTCAATGTACCATGCATGGCACCATCGGTTTGAAGATTCATTGTCATTTCAGGGGCCACTTTTTACTTTCTAAACTTCAAGATCTATATTACAGACCTCTCTTTCGATATAAGTGAATATATTTTTAGAAATTCTAGCAGTCAGTCCAGTCAAATATAGATACTTACCATGAAAATCATTTTGAAGTTTCTAGTGCAAGATGGAATGAGAAATCCTCTGTCCATTTTTTGTTTCTCATAGATGACAAGGTCTACCTTGAGGATTATCAACATTTTCACGACTCTTTGTTTGAAGGTTGCTACACATTGAATAGAGATTATGGTATGAATCCACAAGAATATGTAGAAAAAAATCCTCAACCCTCTGGTGAAGCTTGACATGGTCGTGAAAATCACTGCAAAGTTAATGTGTCAAGTGCAAAGGAGGCCGTGGTAGGTTCACCTTCAATATCAAGAATTTAGAGTTTAGATGATAAGTGAATACATAATATAAAATACTAAATAAAGAGTAGCATTAATCTCAAACATTAAATGTTTATGCCAATTCTAAGTAGAAACATAGGGAACAATATGTTAAATTTGACGTCACCTTGAAATGATACCAAGTAAAATTAAAATGATCTCATTAATGAAAATAATGATCTTATACAAAATACTTTGTAAACACTTTCAAAAACTTTATGTAAATGGTTGATATATATTTCTATATTTCTATATATTTCAATCCATTTCCTATAATCCCTAGCCTAAAAGGAAATAACTAATAAAATTAAAAGGAAATAACTAATAAAATTAAAACTATATTAGTTTATCAAAGAAAATTGTTCTTTGATAAACTAATATAGTTACTACATATATTAACTAATTGTGTGTCGCGTGAAGGGAATCGTTGGAATGCCTATAGGTTATAGTGGTAGAAATTAGATAACCACAACCTTGTGTCACGTGAGTACATTCCTCACTAATTGTTGATTCCTCTAGTCAGAAACAAATATTTCTTATGAGAATTTCTTATGCAATGAGTAGGAGTCAAGAATCAACACTAATGGAAAACAACTAATGTTGTTACTACATATTCATCTATTGTGAATGCTTATATGGTGCATTAGAAAATGCTCTAGTTGGTTGTGAAAAGGAAACATGTGTTCTAGTTGGCCTTGAAACTACAATACCTTCTCCAAAGAGCAGTGAAAATGCAACACATTTGCAGGTGGGTGGTGAAAGTGCAACACATGCTCTAGTTGGCATAGAGAATGTAACACCTATTCCTGTTGGCAGTGAAAATACAATAACTCCTCTAGTTGGTGAAGAGAATATGACACTTATTCTCATTGGTGATGAAAATGCAACAGCTATTCAAATTGGTGGGGTGATCCAAAAATACACTAAATTGATTGCAAATTATAAATGTGAATTAACTTAAATATCAAGGCTTAATAAAATTCTTTTCAAACTAAAATTGAAGAAATGAAGAAAAATAACAAAGACAAAATACACAAGCAAGTTGATAACAAAGTTCACCGATCTTGGGCAACGTCTATGGATCCACTTCCAATGAGTGATTTCTCCATTAATGATGTCAAATGATTAATTACATCAAATGGGTCTCCAAACTACACAAAACCTATCTTTGGCCTCTTTAGAAAGACTAGAACATGCTTGGAAACAACTTTCACTTCTCTTCCTACACTCAAAAAGGTCTAAAAATGCTTATTCTCCAATTTACACAACAAAAACAACACTTAAAGTTAATCACGTTGAATCATTTAAACATACCCTTCCTCAACACAATGATAGAGTGCTTGGTTATAATACAATAGGTCGCATGGTAAAATTCATGAACGATAGGATTTTATGGACTATAATTTATATTCAATTCAAAACTAAAGCATTTCGAATGCCATAATAAGTAACGACAATGGTGCATTTATTAAATAATGAGGTTTTTTTGGCGGAGGTCGTGGGGTCAAGCCCACAAACCTCCACCTTTGGAATATTGTTATAACTATTACACCTTAAATAAATATTTGCAACTATCCATATCAATCTCCACCTATATCCAGTTGGTTAAACCATTGTTTTGTTGTGGTGAGGTTGGGGGTTCAATCCATGCACCTCACAGTTGTTTAGTTGGTAAGGTCCTTTTGTACAAATCGTTCCTGCTACCTCACGAATCTCGATTGGCCCATGTGGTGACCTGTCCCCACATAGTCATGTTCCCATGTCAACCTGCCACATTAGTAGCCTGCCACATTATTCTACCACATCACCCTTCGTACAACCCAATCAACCTGCCATGTCAACATTCGTATAGCCCAATCATCCTTCCATGTTAGAATCCATACATCCCACTCATCCTAGCATGTCAAAATATTTACGATTGAGTCATAATGCTACGTCAACATCTCTTCCATCCAGTCAACAAGCCACATCAACATCCATTCGATCCAGTCAACAAGCCACATCAACATCTATACTTCCACTTGTCAAGTCGTATTGCCACATGTCATGTCTGTACTACCATGTGTCATGTCTGTACTGTGACGTGTCACATCTATACTGCCACATGTCACTGTTGTATTCCATGTGTTAGCCTCTGGTGATCTAATTTGTCATCCCTATCACCATTTTTGTTTGTTTTTATCAAAACTTCAGAATGCCAAACATTTGTGACACGACGTCTGTTTGAGCCCATTAAAGTTGTGTTGGAAATATCTCGCCGAGATCTTCGACATGGAGACATTTTCGTTAGAATTTGAGAGCATAAATTTTTCAGTCACAAGATTTGCTAGGACCATGGGGGATAAAAAGGGAAAATATTTCAAGCTTAGTTTAGGCTAGAGATCATTGGATGATATTGAGTTTCCATTTTTGCTTCTCCAAAATGACCTCTATGCCAAGCCTTACAACTAGAGCATACTTTGGAGTTTCTTGGGATGTAGCACATCATTAAATTTTATGTAATTCAGGTAGTAATTGCACCCATAGTTGCATTATACTATGTTTAGATTCAAATTAAGAAGTTATAGACAAGAACGAAAAGAGAATGATTTTGGATTTCGATTTATGATCTCAAACTCTAGGTCCTTATTCAAGGGGAATGCATTCTTCATAATCAAATGGGGAAAATGGAGGTATAGATACGAGACATTTCCTCCATTATTCTAGTGTCAAACATGACATATGTTAGTTAATAGGCTGGAAAACTATTACCGAACCCAAGTTATAGTCATGGTTGATGTTGTTTTTTCTTGCAAGGTATAGAGGTCTTGGGTTATGGATTGGATAAATATTGGGTAAGGAATCATTATCATTCTAGAAATCAAATTTTCTTTTCTCACAAATCCCTCCACTACTATAAACCACACCCTCAAAAATAGAGATAAATGAGGTAAAGGAAATCGAGGGGAAGAAGTCAAGGCCCTGTGTGAGATCAGGTTCAAGTAAAGTTCTCCCACTGAGAATACTTTGATTTCTAATATGTAATTCCATCCCAAGATCACTTTATCAAATACTTCCCTTAGTAATGACTCATAAGAAATCATTTAGATGCCAACTAGTTAGAATCACTCCTAACCAAGAACATCTTGGTACAATAAACAAGAAGGCAGTTTACTACTTTTTGAAGAACATAATGTCTTTGTCTAACATAAGAGAATATTTCTAAATAAAAAGGTGTACACTTATCATGAGATATACTAAAAGCACCATTGGCAGAAGCTTATGCTTAAGAAGTACCCCTAATGCATGCTAGCTACTACAATTCATGAAGTAGTCCAAATTTCTTGCAAAAGTTGAATGTAACGACTCCATCGTTACAACTACAAGTGAAGCAGAAGTGAAATTTGTTTTAGTGTTTTTTTTGGAAAAAAGGTGATGACGACAACAGTTTAACCACACCACTGATGACGAATGCAAGCATGCAGTCCAAGAAACAAGAAACTATGACACCACTCACAGGCACAAGGGCAACTGGGCGAAACATGCGTAGAACAACAAGGAGGAACGACTACCCACCCGACGCAAAAAAGACATGCCTACAAGCTAAGGGAAAAAATCCCCCTCCCGACACAATGACCTTGATGAACAAGACTAGAACCTCTAGGCGCGTGAACCAAATGCATGAAGGCGTTCCACCCATGTGCCAAAGAAACTTACAATGCTCGACAACACTCACATAGAACACACTGACTCCAACCAAGTTCTCGTTTGACGTGATCCAATAGGCCGAGCCATGATCCCCTCCTCAAGAATCATGTCGTCCCCAGGTGACAGACGCATCAATAACCGTGGCACCAACATCCTATCTGGACCGAGGACTCTAGATAAATACGATGTGCTAGGAGGCAAAAAAATTGACACAAGACTACACGCACACCCCAACAATAGGTCGATGAGATGCACGAGGATGACAAGAAGGAAGAATCTAACCAACACAAGACTTCATCAACAACGCAACCATTAATCACGTCTAAAATAGTCAATACTAACTGTCTAATTTAACATCAATTACCAATCTATTAGTAAGTCAAATTTCAATTAGTCCACAATTTACAATTCTATATTAACAAGTCTAAATTGCAATTAAGTCAATATACACCCATCTAATTTAACATTAAATATGATCTAATTTGGAAATCTGAAATTAATCACTAAATACCATCCCACTTAGTAATTAACCTCATAAAAAATTATTAACAGTATCAATGTACAAGCTGCAATTATCATGCTTGTTAACGACATTAATTTATAAATTGTCGTTAGCTTACCATCTAATTTAACATTAAAAGCGTAACAAGGAGCAATCTAAATCATAGTTTGGTCATCAATATACCATCAATTTAACCTTAAATGCAATCAATTTAGCGAGATTAATTAAGTAAATACCAATACTAAAACCACAGTTACATTCTAAATAAAAAGTCAGTTTAATAAAGTTACAACTAAAGGAGAAGACTGTTCTAAATTAGTTAAAGGGATGTCTAAACAAATGAAGAGGTTGTCTAAATATGCTAATCATTTGTTGTAAAAAGTAATATAATTTCCATTGTTGCAATTACAGTGTACATTATACATGGGCTATCAAATCAACTTAAAAGCTGTACTGATCAAAGGCGGTTAAGGGAGAAGATATCCAATACAAATGCTAAATCAATTGTTGTGGAAAACAAAACGCCATCATTAAATGGAACATAGGTAATAAATGGAAAATAGAGATTGCAGTCTTAATGAAACACAGGTAATAAAGAGTAATAAATGAATTAGATGAACACGCAGGTATTAGATGGGAAATCTCCATGCAATAAGGGTAACCATTGTAGTTTCCAAAAGGAAAATCCCCAGGCTAATAAGTGGGAAAATCATAGTCACTCTTTTAACGCAAACTCGTGGTCATTCCAGCGACAAACACAGTCAACATTTAAAGAAAATTGTGGTCTTAAAGCAACAACACAGTCATCTTAAATAAGAAGAATCGTTGTACAGAGACACACCAGAAGGGAATTCATTGCTATCATTATTTAAATATGAAAAAAGCTGTACAAAAACGCACCATAAGGAAACTTCATTGTTGTCATCATTGAAATATAAAATCGTTGTGCAAAACCGCACCAGAAGGAAACTACATTTCCGTCATCAATTAAATAAGAAAATTTCTATGCAAAAACACACCAGAAGGAAACTACATTGCTGTCATGATGTAAATAAGAAAAGCGTTGTGCAAAAACGCACCAGAAGGAAACTACATTGTCGTCATCATGTAAATAAGAAAATCGTTGTACCACACATCCCATGAAATAAAGGAATACAAACGATTATTGGTAAGAGGTAATGAGCAGACAGACCATTCAATAAAAGAATATGTTCTGGGTTCGATTCCGTATCATAGAAAAATAAAAACGTAAGGAATCTACAACTCAAAGATGCACCGACTGTACACATTATATCATTTCTGAAAGGTAAAATTTCTTCTGAGAATTAAATCCCTTTTATATAGTCAAATCATGTGGATATTAGAATAGTTCTCCAGATAACAGTCAGTAAAATGTAATCGTAGTCCATAAACCAAAAAATCATTGGGATTAGTGTAATAACGCAGATGCATAAAAATAAAACTCAGACACCAGTAAGAGAAACACAAGATCCATGGGAAAAGTCATT
>JASDQU010239270.1:0-16850 GCA_032191745.1 Picea mariana
TCGAAATTTAATGCATATTAATGTTTGCAAATTTCATTAATATTGGGAAAGGGCATTAAACATTTTGGAGTGATAAGGAGTGATTGAAACCGGGATTGGGATAAATTGCAGGGTGAGAAAACACTGTGAAAAATCAACAGATTCAGTCAAAACTAAGTATTATAAAAGGAAGGCAAAGTGAAAGGAGAATAGACAAAACAGAGAGAGTCAGTGACTCACAAAACGTTTCATACATGGAGAGAGCAAAGAAGGATTTTTGCTCAATCCGAAGGAGGAGAGAATAAGCAGTGCAGCAAGAGGAAGAATAACCCAGCAGCCAGAAAATTTTTGTGGAGGTCGTACCATCCAGCAGAGGCCGTACAAATTTTTTGGAGGGTCGTACAGCCAAGGACAAGTTGCACAGCAGCAGATCAGGGCCATAGCAAAGTCGTACAGTCACGAGCATGTCGTACAGCTACGGACAGCAGATTTGGGCAGCAAATCAGGGCAGAGGATTTTCTTCAGCAAGGCCAGAATAGCCAAGTTTTTTGCTGTAATTTATTCCTTTTCTCAGTGGGCTATTTTTCCAGTTAGGGAGCCTTTTTAAGCTTGGAGTAATGTTAATGAAAAGCTGATAATTTAAGGGCAACAATTTTATTTGTGTTTCCACTATTTAATTTCCAGTTAATTTCCAGCCAGTGTGTAATTATGCTATGATCTAAATTTTTTGTTTAAAATTAAAATTCAGCAAGTAAAGTTGTTTGCTTGCGATCATAAGTAATTTACCCAAGGTTGAAATTTTGACAGTTAGCACATCACTCCACATCTACTCACCTTAACTCTCCTGATCCTTATTTAGCGCATGGTTTCCATTTCTAATGCTCCTCTCCTTCACTCATGCGTGTCTCGACCTTCCTTCTTTAGCACATAACTCATTATCCCATGTGCACATCTCATCTTTGGCACATTACTCCCCCTTCTCATGAACTAACACCTCATCACTCCATCACTCCTCCTCTTTCACTTAACTCGTAATCTCATCATCCTTTTCCATTTAAATCCCCTTCTATCCCATGCACACATCTCCCTAGCTTGTACGCATGTATCCTCTCATCCTCCATGTGTTAGCGCATTGTTTCCTTAACCTATGTGCTTATCCTCTCTTCCCTTTCATGTGCATCACTTGAGGAGCATTCACTCTCCTTCACCCATGCGCATCTCCTCTTTAGCTTGTGCATGGATCCATCATCTCATCATTCTTTCTCCCATTTGGTCTTCAGTTAACAAGCATCCACACGAGTTATGAACATTTACACTTGGAGCGCAGGTTTACTTCACCTCACTTATTCTTGAATGCACTTTGCATGAAGAAAAGCTATACTTGCGATGTGCGCCCTCTCGGATCTATATATTGAGGGTTTCTCCATTGATTGATTGTTGGATTTTGTGTTTTGATTAGAAGCTCTTAGTCTTTTATCGTGGTGTTATTCAACCATTTAATTGTGCTTTCTTTCTCTTTTTCCATACTTCTTAAAGCTAACATTGCAGGAATTCTACCACTGTAATTTATAAATTATACAAATTACCCCCCCTTTTGGTAGCTTGATCGCTAGCCAAAGGTCATCTTGCGTGTGTATTTTTGGGTTTATTTTGCAGATTTACAGGGAAAATAGCACACACAAAACATAGGGAGACATCCACCTGAGGTTGGCACACACCAACCCAAACAGAGAGTAGTTTTTGCCAATGGCACTTAAGGCATCTTCTCCTATAGTTGCACGAATTTCTAGCTTGTTTTATAAGTTATTCACATTCTTGCAAGAGCAGAAATTTGTGCTAACAGGCTTCAGCAAATCCTTTTAGAGTTTGGATTCTAGCAGCAACATCTGGCCACATTCACGTGTGACAATCAAACTTGTTAAAGATCCAATTCAACATCAACGCAACAAACACAATGAACTACATATGCACTTCATCAGAAAGCTTATTAAAGATCGTGTTCTTGAAGTGTTTTTTTGCCCTACAGATGATCAGGTTGCGGAGATTTTCACAAAGTCTCTTACAAAAATGCAATTTTCCAAACTTCAATCTATGTTAGGAGTTAAGGAAGTTGTCATTAAGAGGAGTTAGGCTCTAATGTCTCCTTCCTTCTCCTATTGTATCACCTTTACAAATCCTTCAATCCTATCCCAAGTTGTCCTTAATAGACACTTAAGAGTTAGTTAAGATCAACTAACTCTTAAGTTTGATCATGAGATGGCACGTGTGGCCATGCTACTTGTGACATGATCTGTTTGATCATGAGATAGCATGTGTGGCTATGGTGATGCTACATGTAGACTGGTCTGCAAGACCATGTGAGTATTGCCCATACCATGTGAGATAGATGGATGTGATTGAGACCATTACATGAAGAACATCTTAGTTAATACCTCCCTAGTTACGAGGGAGTGTTGATTTTTTGTTAGTTGCATGTGGTATTAACCTCCGGTATAACCTTTGTACTTAGAGTAGAATATTATGGAGGCAAGAGAACCATTAAACAGATGTGGAATTACCCTAGAAAAGAAGTCAGCCCAAGGAGAATAATAATAAAGAAATAGAAAGCCCCAGAAAGAGAAGTCGGCCCTGCCAGAAAAAGTCAAAGTAAATTATATTTGCCAGAAAAGATAGATCAGCCCTGTGGGAAAAGTTCACTGGCAGAATAAGTATAAATAAGGTGGCACCTAGCTCATTTGGACACTCTCACTCACTCACTCAGCTAGTGCGCAAGTCTAAGGAGCTGCAGCTACAGCAGAAGGAGGCACAAGTCTGGAGAGAGTAGCGCAGCAGTTGTCATGAAGTATTCTTAGTCTTTCTGGTATCTCTCTTGTGTGCTTCTCTTGGTAAAGGTACGCTTCCATTAGTAGGGGTATGTTCTCTTGGTATTGTGTTGCTACCACAGCAATGGTGTTTCCGGTTAGGGTTTCTCTGTTGGTTCTAGGGTGGACTTGCCAGAATTATTCTATCTAAGAAAAGGTTATTGTGCTCAGGGGTGGCATATGTGAATGCCTATGGTTGGGTGACAATGATGCGACATTGTCTATGGTTAAACGAGCATACCAAAATTTTAACATCTCCAATCTTGAATGTTTTCCCAGAAATAGATATGCAATGGCAGTAATCATTACACAGGTAAGCAGTAGTTTAATGGACGACCACTAGTAGCTCTTTGTCATGTTAAGAACCTTAAGTCACAATTTCTGTGATTTACAGAAGCAGTATATGTTTCAGATACAATTTAAATGACTGAAATAGAAATTGTCATGAATCCATACTTAATCTTTTGTCAAAGGAGGGTGAAAACAGAAAACAAGATGGAAATACCTCTTAACCCAGGATCTCGAGGTGTAGAAATTTCCTTCTGTGATGGTGAAGTAACAGAATTGTCACCTACTAATGTTAAGGACTTCAAATCGATAACCCTGCATAAACACACAAAGTAATAAGTTTACAAGCCCAGTGACTGTGTATAACCTATGGAATTCAAAAAACTAGTCAAACAACAGAAGTTGCAAAACATTTACCAGAAATAGAATAATGTGCAAGTTTACTTCTGCTTTAGTAGAACTATATATCATTTTTAGTGGACAGATATGTCATCTGTTACTAATTAAGTCTTCTCCTAGACACTAAACATTGTCCAACTGCGAAATGAAGATACTAACTATTTGATGGAAATTACTAATTGATGCCACATTGGACTCTGAACCAACAGTGGAATTTCCGAGGAATGCAGCCTGGCATAAGGAAGCAGGAGCAGTGACCCAAGAAGATTGGTACACAAGCCTAGATTTGGATGAAAGAATTGTCTTATGGTGTTCCAACTTCAAATCTGCTAAACAAAGATGGTTGGTATATTACATTTTCCCCACCTAATAGTCCTCGGTCCTTTCCTAGCCTTAGCTACTTGTCACTGTTAAAATAGCTTGTTTTGCTACAATTACATTCCATAATACTCTACAGGACAGCTTTGCTGTGACATGTGTGACAATTAACTGCTATTTTTCGATCATCAAATTGCTGGCATAGTAGCTTGTTCTCATCTAGATTTAAATAGCCTGCAAGAAGCAAAACTGGAGGCACTGGCACCAACCGAGCCCAAACTTTTGAACACAAAGAAATACCTTGAGGTTGTTCCCAAAGCTCATTAGACAAACGTGACTAACATATGCAGTTGAAAAGCCTTATGAACAATCAAGTAATGTCCCTACGGATCTCTTTAAAGTAAGGTTATATGAAAAGCTGCTAGAGTGTTTAGGTAATTATGTATGCAATTGAACTGCAAGATCTTTCCTATTATTCAGCTAATTTACCTTACATTCACTAAAGTTTAACAACTAAAGAAAACTCAGCCAATAACTGAGCAGACAATAACCAGAGCTATAGCCGCAAATTACTCGCAACTAATCAGTAAACTTACAGACGGTCATGCGAAAAACAAATGGCAAAATGTAAGAGCTATATTTCATTCAGTAAACTTGCAGACAGTCATGAAAAGAACAAATAATGGCAAAATGTAAGAGCTATATTTCATTCAGCTATCAAAAGTGTATCAAACGAGCAGAGTTTCTTCAATATATTTATTTTGAATTTAAATGCAGAATTTCAAAATATCCTGAACCATAACAGGATGACCAGATGCAAAATTCACGTTCGAATTCAGCTATATTATATATGTTTCTCAATTTAAAGACCAGAAAGAATAAGGCCTTTGTTAATACTTTAAATTGTGAACATAAGTTGACCGATGCTCTCCATCATCTATTGTTTTGTTTTGTTTTTCTTTTAACTTCCAATTAAACCAATCTGATCTGTAAGACCTCTTTTCATCGGAATCGAATTTAATCAATATTTAACCTCAGCTATATTATACCTAGTGGAAAAACTCAGCAAGGGTCCTGAAAACATCGCCTCGGAAAAAATCGAAAAAACTCGGCAAACATTAAAAAATACATAATTTATTCATTTTTTTTCAAAATTTTAAACATTTTTCAATATATAAAGCAACAACATCATATAAACAGATAGGCACATAAATATAGATAAAGAACCGATATATATTATATAGTGGATGCCAAACAAAAACCGATACATCAAAGTCATTACTGAAAGTCTGAAATCAATACAAAATGACATCAATGATCACATATATAAATGTATATGTCCCAAAACCCACTACCCTGCCTTTGCACACCTCAAAAATGCKTGATGGCCTCCACAAACTTCTTCCCTTGCTACTCCACACACAAAAAAAAAAAAATGACAAAAAAAAAAACGAATCGGGCTCTTTATCCTGCGCTCTGGGCGACTGTGGCRCTTTTTTCCAATTTTTTATGATTTTTGCCGCTTTTTCCCCTATTTTTTCAAAAAAACGYGCTTTTTTCTCTGACCAAAAACTCGCAATTTTTTTTTTTGAAAAAATCAGCAAGCCCAAAAAATCACGCTTTTTCCGATTTTTGCCGATTAATCGACGATTTCTTCTAATAGGATATTATATATGTTTCTCAATTTAAAGACCAGAAAGAATAAGGCCTTTGTTAATACTTTAAATTGTGAACATAAGTTGATCGATGCTCTCCATCATCTATTGTTTTGTTTTGTTTTTCTTTTAACTTCCAATTAAACCAATCTGGTCTGTAAGACCTCTTTTCATCGGAATCGAATTTAATCAATATTTAACCAAAATTTGATTAAAAAGGTCAGTTTTTAAAATTCCATTTCTTGGTTATGAAATTTCCTAGTTCACTATGATTCCTGTGGGTTAAAATATAGTGGAGAGTTATTATATTTAAAAAAATTATGGCAGTTGTTTCTCACGGGTTCATAGGCTAGGAAGCCTATGATAAAGTGTTTCCATATTCTATGGCTTGTGTTTTATGGACTATGCAAGTTCTTCCTTCCCATGGGGCGTTGGGTTGTGTCCATCATCCTGTTTCACTATGTAGGTCATGCCACTTTGTCCTGAATTTTGCAATGTTGCTTTTCTTTTTCAGCATATCACTTTCACTATGCAGTTCTATATTTAAAATGAAATAAGAACACCAATGTAGAACACTTGCATTGAACACCAGACAATATAGGCACCCTGAAAATTTATGGGCTTTTGTATGTGAAAATCACCGATACCCATTTTTAAGCAAGTGTGTTCCCTAAACCAACCCCAAAGGTTAGGTTGATTGGTAGATGCTATTGTGCCAGTCCACAGAAGTCTAGGGATTATATCTCATTGGGTCCTTTGCGGTTACCAGCCACCTATGCAATTGGCAGTCAATCTATTATCTGCCTTGTTATCTTTTGGGGTAGCTCGGACAGGTACTGCTGCATTGGCAGTACGTGGCATGTTGGCAGTGCCTGGCATGTGGAGGTGTCTGAGCAGCACTCTCTAGAGTGGCTTTTATGTAATGACTAAAGTGACTTTTGTAAAGTTGAGTGACTTAAGTGATTTAAGTCATCTCAACTGTTGAAATTAATGCAGTTGCAAGAGCCATTCTCCGAAGGATGGCAAAGACCCTAGCTGAGATATAGGGCCCCCAGTACACTCCTGGGGTTCTTGGTTTGGGACCAAGCAATTAGAGCCATGACAAAAGACCCTAGTAAGGGCCCCCAGTATATTACTGGGGTTCTTGGTCAAGGACCAAGCAGTGAGTTCCTAGATGTGTTATAGGGCCCCTGGATGTGTTTCAAGGAATCTTGCTCGGTGCTTGGATTGATCCTTGGATGTGTTCCTTGGTGGTCGATGATATTAGTCCCTATATGTTTTCTAGGGTCCCTGGTTGTGTTCCAGGGAATCCTTGCTTAACGCTTGGGTCGATCCTTGGTCTTGTACCTTGGTGGATAAGCCCTAGATGTAATCTAGGGCCCCCAGATGTGTTATGGGGTATCCCGGTCTAAGACCAGGCAGGTTCTTGGTTAAGTACCAAAACGTGATGATGTGTGATCCTCTTCTTCTCTCCTGGGATGGTCCATGAGATCTAGGAGCAGCTACGAAGATGGACATGACCACATCATTGATTTTTATAATTAAAATATTAATTATTATTTTTGTTTTATTTATTTTAATTATTAGGTTTTTAATTAAACCTAAAAAATAGGGTTAAATTAATTAATCCTAACCCCTTCCTAAACTATGAAAGGAACCTCACCCCTCTCTCATTGATATACATTATTTTTTCTCACGCTCACTTTCCTTGGTCTGATTTTTGGTATGGCCTACTCTTGTACAGTTCAGTTTTTGGTTCAGTCTACTTGAAGGGTTCTCCTATTGATGTTTGAGGGTACGGCCTCCTTGTGTTTTCCTCCTCTTGTTGGTTTGAAGACTCCTTGTGCTGGTGTGAGGTACGGCTGGTTTCTTTTTGTGGTGCATCCCTCTTCCTTTGCTGCTACAGATAGGTGCGGCTTTCTCTCCTTGCTGCTAGAGGTGCCACGGCCCCCTTCTCTTCTCCTCCAGCCTGCCACTAGCCTTCCTAGGCTGCTGCTGCTCTTTTCTAGCCTGTCACTGCCCTCTCTTTGGTTGCCGCTGGTACCCCTCTCATGCTGCTGCTGTCCTTTATCATCTACAGCATTTAGGGCCTGTTATGACAGCCCTAAATCTGTTGTCTTGGGCTGCATATTTGCTACAGCAGTCCTATACGTTTTGGGAAGATTTTGATTGAGCTGTTTGGGTTTTATTTCAGCTTTGAATTTTTGGTCTTTGACGTTTTTATATCAACCCTACTTGTTGTTAAGCATGCTGATTGGTCTTTGAATTCTTCTTGGCAAAACTGTCCACATAGATCATGATGAGATCTACCCATGAGGGTTTGATCCATGACCATTATAGCTTTTTCTGAGCATACAGAAAAGAGGACAGCAACACATCAGGTATTTCTGCTCCTTGTTTTGGCTAAGGTAATGTTCAGATTTTGTTTTTGCTAATACTTAAATCTGTACCTTGTTCAAGTTAAATATTCAGAAATATTTCTTATGTTCATGTTCAGCTCTAGTTAAGATTGGTTCTCTTTTGTAATGTTCAGATTTATTATTTCTGTGTTTAGTCTACTTCAGAAATATTGATTTAATTGCTGATCTCTATCTACTGTAGTGAATAAAAATTAAAAAGAATATCACTGTTTCTGTTTTCCCTTAAATTCTAACATCAACGAAAGATTAAGTCGTGACTGTTAGATTGTGAGATCCAAGATCTAATCTTGGCCATTGAGATCTAGGGTTAAGGTTTAGCCATTAGGGGATTATAAAAGCGGATCTAAGGAGAGTGAGAGGCACACAATGAGTGCATAGGAGCAAGAGGGAGTCTTGATCATGTACTTGTGTCTGAGTGGGCAGGGCTAAGGAAGTGGGCAGGGGGCAGCGAGGGAGATAGCAGCCATGAGGGCTAGGCTATCGGTTGCAGCATTGTAATTCCTCCGATGGACCATTATCCCAAGACGAGAGCCCAAAGATTTTATTAATAAAATCAAACTCATAACTGGTTTTCCCGCAAGGGTTTTTCCAGGGGTGTTTACCCGAATCTCATGTGCAAATGTGTGAATGGTTTATGTGTTTTAATTGCTTCCACTTATTTTTCGTCGAGTTGCCTAGCTGTGCTTTAGTTCAATAAATGTATTTTGCTTGGAATTAACTGTCGGGTGCTAGGTTACAGGAATTTCAACATGCCTTCCATCCGGAAATTCCAGAGAAGAAAGGAGTGAGCTCCACGAGGGCTGGCCTGGTAATGGCATCCCCATTCTTTACTTAAGTGAGTGATGATGGGGTGAGATTGTTTCCTAGGAATAAAAAATATATCCCTGAATTACGCTTTCTGCAAATGAAACTTGCAATTTTGGAGTTCTTCACTTATAATTGACCATGGAGTGAACAATTATTTTCAGAAAGTCCATCAACAGTTCAAATCTTGTGGAGGGCATAAATAAACACACAAAAGAAAGAAAGAAAAATGTGTAATTACTAATTACCAGACGCCTAAAGGATCCACAAATTCATTTCCTCCACGCAGGGTGTTTACCCGAATCTCGTGTGCAAATGTGTGAATGGTTTCTGTGTTTTAATTGCTTCTGCTTATTTTTCGTTCAGTTACCTAGCTGTGCTTTAGTTCAGTAAATGTAGTTTGCTTGGAATTAACTGTCGGGTGCTAGGTTACAGGAATTTCAACATGCCTTCCATTCGGAAATTCCAGAGAAGAAAGGAGTGAGCTCCACGAGGGCTGGCCTGGTAATGGCACCCCCATTCTTCACTTAAGTGAGCAAGGATGGGGTGACATTGTTTCTTAGGAATAAAAAGTATATCCCTGAATTACGCTATCTGCAAATGAAACTTGAAATTTTGGAGTTCTTCACTTATAATTGACCATGTGCAAGTGAACAATTATTTTCAGAAAGTCCATCAACAACAGTTCAAATCTTGTGGAGGGCATAAATAAACACACAAAAGAAAGAAAGAAAAATGTGTAATTACTAATTACCCGACGCCTAAAGGATCCACAAATTCATTTCCTCCACGCAGGGTGTTTACCCGAATCTCGTGTGCAAATGTGTGAATGGTTTCTGTGTTTTAATTGCTTCTGCTTATTTTTCGTTCAGTTACCTAGCTGTGCTTTAGTTCAGTAAATGTAGTTTGCTTGGAATTAACTGTCGGGTGCTAGGTTACAGGAATTTCAACATGCCTTCCATTCGGAAATTCCAGAGAAGAAAGGAGTGAGCTCCACGAGGGCTGGCCTGGTAATGGCACCCCCATTCTTCACTTAAGTGAGCAAGGATGGGGTGACATTGTTTCTTAGGAATAAAAAGTATATCCCTGAATTACGCTATCTGCAAATGAAACTTGAAATTTTGGAGTTCTTCACTTATAATTGACCATGTGCAAGTGAACAATTATTTTCAGAAAGTCCATCAACAACAGTTCAAATCTTGTGGAGGGCATAAATAAACACACAAAAGAAAGAAAGAAAAATGTGTAATTACTAATTACCCGACGCCTAAAGGATCCACCAATTCATTTCCTCCACGCGGTAAAGACTCCGATGCCATCATTGACTTCCGAGGCAATGCAGATGCATTATTATTTTTTCTTGCCCGTGACTGTACTGCAGGGGCTGCCCTTGCTTCCCGCATTTCCCTGACTCTACGCGCAAGCTGATTAACAAAAAGGACAACATTAACACTCAATTTTATTGTGCAACACATATAATCAAAGAAAACGTTTAGGCTAATATTCACCATTTGGTTATTTTTTACAAATCCAAAAATTATTTGCCAATTCAAAATGTATTCTTGTCCGAATTTCTATACTGTGAAATTCTTTTACTTGAAAATCACAAATTTCTAACTTTTTCTTTTCAATTGTATAAATTCCTTCTAAATCTAGACAATTTCACAATTACTTCGCCAAATATTTTAGGCTTTTATAATTTCGCTAGATTTTTCTGCAAAATACCATGAAAATTTTACAATGTTTTTGCCAAATCTTTAAGGTTCTGTGATTTTTCCAAATCTTTAAGTTTCTACAAAATCGCTATTTTTTTCCAAATATTTATAAAATCCTTACAGAGTAGAAAATTTAACGTTTTTTCCAATCTTTGAGGTATCTATAAAATTGCTATAGAGTACAAAATTTAACGTTTTTGCCAAATCTTCGAGAGTTCTACATACTTGCTTTAGTTTTCTCTGAAATATATAAAATCCTAATAAATTTAGATATTTTTAGAATGTTTTTGCTAAATCTTTGAAGTTTCTACAAAATCATATAAGTTTTCTACAAAATATATGGTAACTTTATAAACTTATAAAACTTTACAGACCAAATTTTTAAATTTTCTACAAAAATGCTAAATTTATCAGTAAAATCCTTGTAAATTTGAATAATTTTACAATTCTTTTTTGCTAAATTTCTACACTTACAACTAAAATAAAGTTCCTAAAAAATTTCCCCGCATAAATTTGCAGGAATTTTGAAAATAACTACCTCGGCTTCATCCACACGTTTCCAAGAATCCGGCTCATCTCGGTCCCAGTCACCGTAGTCGCCATCCTTGGCGGCTCCTCGTCGAGAAGCAGCCCTCAAATGAGACGATGATCCTCTTCGTGGTAAGTCGTCGTCGTCGTCCTCCGATGAAATGCTCAGCATCTCAACTTCCGATTCTTCGTCCTCTTCAACAGGAGGACGGGGTTTGGCCGTGCCTCTTGCAGTCGACGGCGGCGGCGGCTGCTGCTGGGGTTTCTTCAAAGCAGGCACCGGCGGTGGGTTCAAATTGACCGCAGGCTTACTTTGCCTCTGCTGCCAGATGCGCTGATAATTCAAATCCCTCTGCGCCTGCTCCTTCAATGCCATTTGCAGAAGCTCCTCCTCTTCCCGATCGTCGTCGTCGCTAGACATTTCAGAAATTAAGTTTTATATTACAGAAAGGTTTCTTCCCAGGGCTCGGAGGGTTTCTGGACACACGGATCTGCGCTGATGCGATTGAATGGAGGATCGATCTACTCTAAATAATCCCACGAGAACAAAAAGCTTCTACTGGTGTCGATCGTCGCAGTGGGACCGTCTGAAATTAATTACTTGTTTGCATCCGTCAGTGAAATTGGTGTAGGAGATTCGATCCCAAGCCCTGGCGAGGACAGATCGAGCGGAGCTTCCCGTGACGAGTCCAGTCAAAAAGGATACATGTATTTTCGGAGTGATTGAATTTGTTCAATCAAATTATGTAAGGTAGGCTGTCGAATGCGGTGGTGTGGGGAATTCAAATTAACCCCACTCCTTCCTTCTTATACTTATGGCTACAGGAAACTTGGTTGCGGGCAATTATGAAGTTACCGCAACATAACCTCTGCCACCGTGTCATCGTCGTATGCAAATAAAGGACTTCGTGCTAATGTAGTCAATACGCTCCGCCCAATTATGTCCTGCAATGTAGCAGCGAAGAAGGTGGGGATTTCTTAAATTTATTGTTGGAACACATCTTTGTGGTGTGAGAAACGCTAATAAAATCAAATAAATTAGAAAAATTAGTAACGTTCTACTTTATAAGTGACATAAACATACATAGTGACAACACCATAATAAAATGGCGTTGTCTAGCGGTTTTATGAAATGGTTTTTTTCAATGGAATCTGATGATATAAATTTACACGAATCACTATTTTTTGTGTTCAAAATTCATTTCTGAATGCAGAAATGGATTCAGCATGCTAAAAAACTCCTGGAGCACTCGGATTATACAGAAATAATTACTCAAATCTACGAATCTAACAATTTATCACCGGATTTCGTGCAAATGTCCCTGGAAAAATCATCATTTCATATAACATTTAGCCTACGGCTAATAAAATGGTCGATTGTTAATTTGAAATTTGAAATATTCCCTTAAGTAGTGGCAAGTAAAAATCCAATTTTTAGAGGGGCGGCAAGTGCAGGGGGCTAATTTGTGATATTGGAGGAACTAAGGTTGTCCATTATGCTTGGGGTCTAGATAATGTTTCTAACAACACGGTAGAGGTTTGTGCCCTTTGGTAAGGCATTAAGCTTGCAAAAGCAAAAGGAATTAGGAAGATAACTATCATGGGTGACTTTATGCTTGTAATCAGGGTTATTATCAAATGAAATATCATCATGAACAACGTCTTCATTGGGGTAATATCTCACTCCCTGGCCGTTCTTGTTGAGTTTGAGAATTATAGTGCATTCCACTTCAAGTGAAAGCATAATATTGAAGGAGATCGTTGGGCAAAGTATGGATATAGATTGGGAGAAGGTGAAAGTTTAATAAATTGAGAGAACAGGAATTTACCCATACCTTAATCTTATGATGGGTTCATTAAAATGGAAGGACATGTGACAACGTTCGGACTTGTATAGCTGTGTGAATGGACGCCTTGCACACTTGTATAGCTATACAGTTATTGAAAACATTAAATTATATTTGTGTGAGCGCCAGTTATTTTGGGAATTGGCTTCAACCATGAGACTCGTTCCTTTTCGCAAATTTGAATCCAAGTGTGGTGTGTCGTGGGATAATTGGACTGAGTTTGTGTGCTTTTTGAGTGACCTATGTTCAATGTTGGGTATCAGTCTTCAGCTGGCCAGAATTCCTCTAGTCTCTAGGTTCCTCCTTTCTAATACCTTTCATTACAAATTTTTGGATTTTGTTATATCTAGCCTTGAGCTTGCAAACTGTCCTTTCTTCTCCGGGTATATCAACTTTGGTTGTGGTTTTGATTATGGGTATGGCAATTTGGAATGTTTTATCTCTCCACATGTTTATAATTTCGGGAGTGAGATAGAAGAGTGTCTGTGGTTTAGTTGGTCCTAGTTGTTTTCTGCTCTCTGGTTTGGCCATCTCGAGGTTTGGGATTAATGATATTCTATGGTTGGGAGGTTATGGTGTTGTCGTTCTAAATATTAAAGTTGATATTCTCCCTTCCAATTCTCCATATTATGGCAGTGGGTTTGCTCAAGGGCTTTGTAACTCTGAATGATATACCTGCACAATTGATTTCAATTTGGGAAGTGGGTTAGTGAGATGTATGTGGACAATTGGTATTGAATGGTTTGTTGCCTCTGTTTTCACAAATTATGGTAGTGGTGTAAATTGTGGAGTGGGGTTTGGATATAGTGGAGGTTTGTTTGGTTTCAAAATGGAACCATCCTAGAGTGAAATTAAACACATCCTTCGTCATCAGAAGGAAATTTTTTAAGCTAATCGATGTGCCCTTAACAATTATCCGTAAAAATGGGAGATCTGGAACAGAGTATGTCAAACCTCACCTATCGTATTGAGAGTCTAGAAACAAAATGTCAGTTTTTTAAATCTTTAGTCTCGCCTCAACATACTTTATCAACATCCATCAACCAAGTACCAGCAGCGTCCCACTATGGAAATACAGAGGAAGAACCAAGGGATCGTGGTGTAGCACCAGTGGAAGTGGAAGAAGACTCTCCATCCCAAAGTGGAGCAGAGGAGGTTCCAGATTATGAATCAATTCACAGTTAATGCTCTATGAAATCGTGCTTTTGTTGGGACAGTTGGTTAAAAAAGTTTGTTGTCAGACAATATGGAAGTTTTTTTTAAGAAGATATATAGGTTTTATAGTATGATAGTAGTAAGCGAAATATTGGATATGAGCCAAAAATTTGTAAAACACCTTTTGTTTTTGTTGCTTTGTCCCAACGCAACTATTTATATAATATAAAGCTTCAATTTATTTTCTTTTTTCTTTTTTTAAATCCAACTTTTAGAGAGAGATCATCTTTGTCTTTGGATTTGGTTTCTATCTTTCAACCGAAGGTTTGGGTTCAACCAATATTTTTTCTCATTCATTATCTTACCTCTCTCTCATGTTGATTTAGGTGGCCTTTGTACCTCAAAAATGACAAGATCTGAACATAAGGACTTATCATTCTCAAGAACAAGCTCAAAACATCGCATCATGCAGCAGTAAGGAACACTCTCGCATTGAGAAAGAGGTCATATTTGTCTTGGAAGTTGATCCCCAGTCTTTAACATTAATTTCATGATCCACAGTCTCTACTATCTTCCATCATTACCCCCATGTATAAGTTAAGGGGGATTTTTAGTCTCCACAGTGGCAAGGGCTAAGCACAGGGGTAGGGCATAGGGGGGAGGTCAACAATGTTGATGCTCACATGCTTCTCGGCTACCTCAATGGTGAGGTCACCCCTCAAACTATCGAGGTTGGACTAAACGAGCAAAATAGTTAGTTATGGAATGCTYTGTGCTCAGAGTGTATGACACATGACCCTAGTAGTCTAGTGATGCATCATATGCGTCATTTCCATCTACACCTTGCAAGCCTAGCCTTACTCTACATATGGAGTTTGAGACATATTAGGGATTCATCATCCAATKGAAARTATTGTTGTGATGCACATTTTTAAAAACACATTCATTTCTTCTTTTTCTAACTCAAATAAAGAATTTCAATCATGATAATTTGTCATGTAGTGTTAAACTCAACACCCAGAGAAGAAAAACACCTAGTAGGATGACTTTCAAGGATATGGGAGTGTTAGGGACCTAACCTCCCTAACCCCTCATGTAGGTAGAATAATATAATTCCATGTAATAAAGGCCATAATTCCATGTAATAAAAACCAATATTAATAAGGCCTAGCAATAAGAAAGAATAAGTCAAATGTAAGAAGATCTAATAGAAGCTTCCGCTTCTAGAAGGATCTTCATCTAGATTGTTCTTTGGATAGATAGATTTAGTATAAATAGAAGTAGAGGGTATGAGAAATCTTGTCTTGGATTTTATTGCAATAGAGTTCTGCTCTGCTGGAGGTTGCCCCCTCGAAGAGGCAAGTGAACATTTCTCTCAGTAATCAAAGTGCTCTTGTGGTGTTATTGTGGTATTATTGTGGTGTTATTGTGGTATTGTTCTAGATATATCATTGTTTCTCTGCCATTTCTAGCTAATTATTTTTGTTCTGCATACCATTTTATATCTAGAATACTACAAGTGGTATTAGAGCACCTTCCTCGGCAGAAAATTGTGGGTTAAATTTTTTCAGGGTATAGACGTATTCCAGTGTCTTAAAGCTATAGAGATCTGTCATTACGCACATAAACCTGCGGTAGGGGATTCATACACGCAGGAAATACAAGTGGTACTTAAGTGCACATTTGTTGGCCACCCTTGTAACCCATGTTGGTAGCCCTTCGAGTGGTAGCGCATCAGACAACACCTGTATACGAATCAACCTAGATCTCTTGAAGCCCTCCATAGATAAACCGATCGGTCACCTGACTGCTATAGTGCCATCAAGAACAACACTCGGGAAGATACTCTCTAGTACCTGGGTAGTCGAGTAGTACGGCTAAGGGCACGATCTAGCCTCCTTAGTTGGTGCCCTAAGATATTGGGTCGAGTACTACTGTTGGACCCCACACGTATATCAGAGAGCTATAGCACAAGGCAAACCCTTGAATACCCTAACCCTTGGGATGGAATCAAAAACAAAACAGACTAGATATATTGACGTGCAATTGTGTCGTCTGCATTCGGGATGCGAAATTACTACACATTTCTTCCTATTAAGCATTTGGGCATTTCGTCACTGCAGTATTGTTCAGGCCGGAGTATAACTTCGCGGGAGTAAAAAAAAAGAGAGTATAGTGGTCCTGCCAACACACTTATTTGGGACCTATCCCACTGGGTTCCTCTCTTCGCCCTGATCCCAGTGATACCTATCGTTTTTAACCCACATTTTTTTTGTGGACCTGACTCGACTTGACACCTTTATTTGGCTCCTATCCCTTTGGATCCCCCTTTTCGCCCTGATTGCAGTGTTACTTATCATTTGACACCCTTTTTTCTCCGTGGTCCCACCCACCCCTCTAGACCCCTTTTGTTTCTCCTATACCATTTGCATGCTCCTTTGTCCAATTAACTACCACACGAGCCCAAGACCTTAATGCCTTGATTGCTGACAACGATCAGAACAAGGACGCCATCTAGCAGCTCAATTCCAACATTATCTCCATCAATTCAACTATTAAGATCCTCAAGAATGAATGTTCCCACATCAAAGACCTCAAGGAACAATGTTCCTACCTCAAAGAACACTTCCTAGGCCCTTCCCATAACCCTTCTTCTTCTGAACAACCATTTTATCAGGATGACCATGACTCTTCCCATTACCAAGGTCCTCATACTACCCACTTTTCCCAAGACCTCTGCCCTCCTAGAATCGAGGTGAACAAATTTGATGGATCAGATCCTACAGGTTGGGTCACCCAAATGGATCATTATTTCTCTTTTCATGAAATTACTCATGATTTAGCCAATCTTCGTTATGGTGTCCTACATCTGGATCTAGAA
>JASDQU010239271.1:0-16797 GCA_032191745.1 Picea mariana
GGTCCAGATCTGGTTCTTATCCAACGGCTGTGATTACTTCGCGAAATCGCATTTCGCGACTTTGGATTTCTTGATGCATTGTGTTCTTGACATATCATATCCCGATCCCCGAAACTCCGATTCCACCTGTCCTCTGCACTGGTTGTGCCACGTGTCGCTTAGCTTACGTCACACGTGGTTTGACACGTGTTAGGTCCTGCCACGTGTCACTCTGATTCATGAATTGCACGAGCCGAAAGTGTTAGATCTGCCTGACGCCTGTCATCCTCTGATTGTGCCACGTGTCCCTAGCTGACGTGGACTGCTGACGTGAATTAGATCGACGGTCTAGATCTCTGCTTGTTTTTAACGGCTGCGATCAAATCGTAATATCGCGTTTCGCGATTTCGGGGTTTTCATTGACGAGTGATTTGGACATTTCAAAGTCCCGAACCCCGATCCGTACAAGGCTGTGATCAACGGTTCTGATCCTTTCTATATTTGACGGTCCAGATTCAATCGGGATTTCNATATCTCCCTCGCAGCTTCTGTCTGATCTGACGGTCCTGGTTCTTTCGGGAAATTTGGATGGGATCCAACGGTCACTGACTCTTCTTCCTTTTTCCTCTTTAAGCTCTTGTTGTGCGTATTTTCTTCAAGGCTATTCCTCCTGAGATTTTATCCTTATTATCCTACTGTCTCTACTATTGCCATTAATGACAACAATCATCACTGCATTCTATCCACTGAATTTGCCAACATCCAAAGGCTCCAACTGCCCTCTTTTGTAGGAAACCTTGCCACCTCTTCAGTCCATTCACATCTAAGCCTTTCTATTAGTGCCTATCAACATAATCCCACTCATGTAAGAGTAGCCATCATTCTACCAAATCAACAATATGCTCCCTCTAATGTACATCCACCTATAACTTTTTTTTTGTTGTAAGAATTTTCCAAAAAGAAACCTCAACCAAGGGGCTTGTGCAGATAACATATAAACTACTCCAACGCAAGGGAAATGTTATAACAGGCTTGTCTTTGCCTTGTCATACCAGTCTCGTGGCTGATTTTTGGCCCATACAGGCCTAGTGTTTAAATCTTGTTATGTTAGATAGGTCAGGGTAGGGTGCACTCCCCCTTAAAGTTTTCTTAAGAAAAAAAGTTATTTGACTCTTTCGTGAGCCCAAGCAGGCCAAGTATTGTTGTATGCTCTAATACCACTATGTCACACACCCAACCCTTAAGTACCCTTTTAAGGGATGGGGTATAAAAAAATTTCCTTCCTACAACTTCTCTAAGTTCCTCGAATAAGGGAACCATTGCCTTCTACTCTTCCAGATCTTTCCAATGACTATAAACTCATCCAAAACCGAGTTATGAGTTGAAACTTATGGCCCCATGAACTTCTCGGGGTATCATTGGTCAAAGGCCATGTGGCACCCATGTGGCTCCACCTCAATTGTACCATACTACCTGTAGATGACATGATCGCAGTCATCATCCTCTAGGGATGACATGGCCACTAAAGGGGAAGTAGCAGGGGATATATCTCGGACCTTCGTGGCTAATAGGCCTTCGACCCCTTTGATATTTTGGTACAGATCTATAAACTTCCCCAAATCTCTGGAGCCTGAAAGACTCTTTCCACCTTGGAATCTATGGTGGATATTCTATCCACCCGTGGATCTGACGACTAGGATTCATCTGTGCTTAACACATAGCTTAAACTTGATAAGGGGGTCCCACACTTAACTCACGAAAAATCCCACGTCACCAAGTGGAACCATCCAGGAACGCTGCATCACCATAATGTATGTGGGCTCATCCAATTAGAGTTGGACACTACAACATGGGAAACTTCAATGTTTCGGCATTTAAACCACCTTCCTACATCCTCGATTTTTTCCTGGAGTTCTGAAGTTTTAGAAATCTCGCCATGTACTCCATCCTTCGGCGTTTCAGCATTAAGCTTCTGCACCAACATCTCAAATCTCCTAGAGGCCCAAAGTCCCAAAGTCCTGGACTTCCTCGCCATGTACTTCGGCCTTCGACACTTCGAGATGTTTTCACCCTTTGTACCTTACATTTCTCAGAGTAAGACTTCGTTGAAGTACTTACGTTGTCCTTCCACTAGTTAATCAGATGGTCGAGAAAGGTTCCCAATGGATCCTCAAATAAACAGATTACATCACTCCCGAATTATTCCCCATGATCTAACTGATCCAGGTGAATATTAGTGGCCACCCACCTATTCCAACTGGCTCATCTTGGCATTTTTTAAGTTTGTCAGTTTTTTCCTAGTTTTGGGGTCCTAAACTTCCACGACCGTTTTGAGGCCCTAAACAACGTTTTTAGGGATCTCCACAATCAAATTGTAGAAACATTCAAATTTTGATGGTACAATGTGTATTCCTGAGATATACCTTTCCAACAAGCTATCAATCACCTAAAACGAAGATCATATGCAAAAGTTACGACCCTGGGAAGTTGATGTACCAACTTACCACAACGGGGCCCACATGACTTTTGGTGCTTCATCTCCTAGGGTTAGGTTTTTGGATATCTAGGGTTTTGGCATTCATATTTATTGTAAAAATAATTTCAGAGCCTCATTATACTCATCTTCTTGCGAATGAACATTATACTCATCTATTTGTGAATGAGTGAAACTGTCACATCTCTTCTCATAGATAAGCCACCACCATTCTAGCAAGCTTGTTTCTGTATGCATTTTACAGTTTCAACATATTTCTTTATTAATATAAGACAAGTTTTAATATATCTCTATTATTTTTCATTGAATCTATGTGTTAATAATATAGATCTGTATTCACTTCGTTTTGCTCATAAAATCCATATTAGTGGTATCAAAGTGGTTTGGTCCTTGTCATTCTTAATGCATGTCTCTGACGAGGTCAGGTTACAAAGAGCTGGGTCTCGATATTGTTTCTATTGAGGAAAAAGGATCCCGCACACCCAAGCGACCTTCCATGGTGGTAGAAAAGAAATATAAAGGGACAAGAGATCCTTTCAAATTGTTGCTCGAGGAAGCCCTCGCACAATAGAGAAACAAGATGATGGATAGTTTTGTGCAAATCCTTCGACGGATACCAACAAGAGAAGGATCTTCCTCGAGCGGAGGCGCTGCCCCCTTAAAGGTACATATCAACTTTGATATTCCTATATTTGAAGGTCATATAGAAGCATATGTTGTATACAAATGGTTGAATCTTCTAGAAGGGTATTTTTATGTCCATAACTTTTCGAATAGAGAAAAGATTACTTTTGTGCTCCTCAAAGTCGTCCCCCATGTCAAAGATTGGTGGGATAATGTCTGTGATAAAAAGGAAATAGAGGAACCCTCATTATTTTAAGTCGCACTCACCTAGGAGTCCTTCGGGGATGATATTAAGAAACAATAATACCTTGTTGGAATTTATGATGACTTGTATACAAAATGGACCACATTGCGGCAGGACAGGGACCAAGCAGTGCCAAAGTTCACAAATATCTTCCATACCTTGCGCATCAAGTTGGGTATCAAATATTATGAGTGACATATGGTGCTCAAGTACTGCAATGGTATGCATAGATACATCTAGGCCGAAATGGAGTTTATGGACATCTGTTCCTTGGGTGCGGCCTATCGATATGTGTCAAAATCAAGCATAATCTTAAACAAAAAACACTGCAGTTTGGGTCTAGAAACCTCTCACAAAAAAAGAAGGGCAAGGGCAGCCCCAACCTACAAAAAAAGAGCAAATAAAATATGGACAGCCTCAGGACAACTAGTCTAATCCGTAAACAAAGAAGAACAATGGAAAAACGAAGAAATATATTGGGAAGTGGCGTGACTTCCATAAGAGCCCCTCGCATAGCATTGTTGATTGCCTCTCAAAGAAATCATTTGTGGCCGAGGTGAAATCCTATTAATCAAATGCGGGTTTTGGCTTTGAGTCAGAACCAAAAAAGGAGAGATAAATGATTGACGTGGAACCCAGTGCCACCGTTTCTACCACCAAGATCCAGCCCGGTGAACTTGATGATCCATAGGAAGGTGAGTGCCTCTTTCATTCATAGATGTGGATGAAAGGCACCCCACTGCACTTCATTGTTGATAGCGGTAGCCAGAAGAACCTCATCTCAGCAGAGGTCATCAAGGGGTTGGCCCTGCAACCCTACACCATCGAATGGCTCCGCCAAAGAAGCGATCTTTGCGTCATCTAATAGTGTCACCTATCCTACGGCATAAAGCCCTTCAAAGATGAGGTATTGTGTGATATTTCTCCCCTTGAAGTTTGTGATGTTCTTTTGGGCCAAACTTATTTATGGAAATGGTCTAGGCCTCACAGTGTTATTATTACTTTGGAAAGGAAATTGTGCAGGATACCCGAGGTAGTCCCACCTAGTGCCATTTCCTTTATCTCTACCAAGCAATGCAGGAAGGTCGTCTCTCAGATTGGGAAGTTTGTCTTCTTCGTGATTCGCTCTCAGAGTGAGCGAAAGATTATAGCCACTTCCATGGCCTCCGCAGTCGACCTCTCCACGCAACAGAAGCAACTATTTAAGGTCATGGAAGAATACAAAAACATATTCTCCTCACCTATTGGGCTACCTCTGCACTTTCAGGTCAAGCATTCCATCGATCTGACCCCCAATGGGCCAGTCTATCGCCACTCTCTATTAGAAAATGAGGAGATCAACCATCAAATCCAATAATTTCTCCACAAGGGGAACATCTGACCCAATTCATCACCTTGTGGAAGCCCAATCATGTTTGTACAGAAGAAATACTGGATGTGGTGACTTTGCATTGATTATCAGGCCCTAAATAAAATTACAGCCCGGAACCGATATCCAATTCCCCAAATCGACGATCTCCTTGATCAGCTCAAGGGGGGGAAATAATTCATTAAGATTAATCTGAATTATGGCTACCATCATGTCCCAATATAGCAGACAGATGTATGGAAGACTTCCTTCAAGTCAAAAGAAGTTATTTTTGAATGGTTGGTTATGCCCATTGGTTTAAAAAATGCACCAAGAACTTTCATGTGGATGATGGACGATATCTTATGGCCTTTCACCAATTCTTTTGTAGTGGTGTATATGGATGACATCCTCATCTACAATAAGACATGGTCCGAACACTTGCATCATATTCAGTAGCTTATGCACACTATGTGGTCGCACAAGCTATATGCCAACCTGGAAAAATCCTCCTTTGGCATGGATAGGGTCCAGTACCTAGGATACATTGTTTATAAGCATGGTGTGCATGTGTATCCAACCAAGATCCAGGTCATCCGTTACTGGCTAGCCCCAACCACGCTCACTAAGCTTTGAAGATTTTTAGGCCTTGGCAATTTCTATCGCAGGTTCGTGTTAGGATTCTCCCATATTGCATGGGACCTCATCCAAGTAACCAGGGGTGGTGGTAAGGAAAATTTTGTGTGGGGTGTTGATACAAAGTTTAATTTTTTCCCTTTAAACCTAAAGTTTTTCTCTTTTCTAGTCATCGAGCCGCCCTTAGTCCTAAAAAGTGTCAAAAGTCTTTCGATTTTTTGGGTTTCGGGATTCAGCCTTTCACAAAAGCATGATTTCGTAACTAACAACTCCAGAACCCTGGTGCCAAAATCCCGAAAAGGATTTATATTAAAGTAATAAAAAAAAAAGAGGAGTTATAAGTCTCGATGCACGTTTCATAAATTACCCTCTAATCATGATTAATTAAACCCTTAATCTCAACAATTCATTAGTCTTTCGCGATTCGGGTTTACTTGTTTCAAAATGTTTTCAAAATGTCAGCCCTTGAAATCTCAATCCCCGATTTTCTGAAAAGAAGAAATTAATTACTAACCTCATTTTGATTAAGGCATTAATACAAGTAACTAACACCTAAACTAATCCTATCGTAATTTCGTGATTCGGGGTTTGCATATGACATATTTTATGGAGATTGGATCCCCGAAACTCCGAAATGCGAAATCCCGATTCATAGACCAAGTCTAAAACTAAATTAAGTTATTTTAAAACATGATTAATGATGCCTAAACTACTTTTCGCATTTCACATTTCGGGATTTGTTGAAAGAAGTATTTTCGAAACTCCAGTTTGAAATCGTTGATATACAGTAATATTTGTAACGGATGAATAGAGATATTTTTAACTTAACTGCGTATCTATGGGCATATCTCCACCATTAACACGTTAAATTTTTACCACCTGTCTCAGTACGTCCGTCGCAAGAAGAGTTAAAGCTTAATAGAGATTTGGTTTTTCGAATTTCATTCTTATCGTTTAAATTCAGAAGCAAATTGCATTCAGTAAGCTTACACATTTTTCTCTGCGACAGGAATTCATTCTAAACACGAACATTATGGCACCTAGAAAGGAACCTAAGAAAAGTGAAGAATAGATGAAAGCTCCAGCCCAGAAGGAGATGCCGTGTCTAATACTACACTGCATGCCATTGATTCCATCAAATCCTGGAGGCAAATTTTTGAAACCCTGGACTACGAAATCAAGAATTTTCCCGATGATTCTTAAAAAAAACTCCGGGACATAGTAGAGTCTGAACTTCAAAAAGTAGCTACACGCCCATGACTCATGACATACAACGATATGATCAGTTGGGCTTATTGGGTATGTTTTATATTCTTTGCATGTGTGTGTGTGGGCGCGTCAGATATGACAACTGCGTCTGACATTCTCTCTAGTAGTGCTCTTTGTGTCATGTGCGTCGGGCGCTTTCCTAGGGGGGTCCCAGTGGGGGGGCAGGTATGCCCCCCCTTGGTTACGCGTAGAGTTCGGCAACGGGCAGTAGCCCGGGGCAGTGCCCCGAAAAAAAAATTGGCCGGTGTTTGCTATTTTTAGCGGATTTTTCTATTTTTAACGATTTTGTAAATTAAACCCGGATTAAGGGATTAGGGTTTTGGTATCTACGAAATACCTAAAAACATTGTATATATATTGTATGGTGAATGGTGAAATTCGATATAATAAATATAAGAAAGGTTTTCCCGGTTGAGGGTTTCCGGTATAAAATCTTTGTGTACTCTGTGTATGAGCCATTGATTAAATTATGTTTTGCTTAAGAATCTATATGCATTGCTTTAATTCACAGGTTTAAAACTTACAGGGCTTTAGAGAGGACAGACGTGCAGACAAGAAGCATTTTGGATAGTCGAGGGGTCATCATCGGCTCTTCCATACCGGAGCATATACAAGTAATGTACAAATTGTCTCCCAATTCTAAACATATTTATAATAAAGAATTCGAAAGTGAATTTCAAAGGAAAGAATGCACAGAGGCAGACCAAACATACCCCGGCATAATCAAAGACTGATGGATGCACCCACCAAAATCCAAGGCTGATACCCATAACGTTTATTCCACAACCTCTTTGAATGAGTATATGGTTTATGTGGCTGTGATGTTATGTATACTTTTCGGTAAGAAAAGTCTTACCCATTTCCCTGCAGAATGGGTGCCCCTTTTACATGAAGCAGCCGAAGGCTATAACTTCAACTAGAACTAAATTCTATCAGATAACCTAGCTAAGGAGGTTATGGAGTATCAAACCGTGAGATCCAATGGCTGACCAATAGCCTTTTATATGTCGGCATATATCATGGATGCTATATGTTTCACGACTCCTTTCCCTTTGCTAAATTGGAGTTGGAACCCAACCTACACTGAACCGATTCATGAATATCATTCTAAGTTGTGGGAACAAAATGTTAAAGATTCTTTTTATGAAATTTTTCATTTCGTGGTGATACCAGTGCATCAGATGTTGTATGGCTATGCACCCCCCCTTATTTCAGAGTCGGTCATAGGAAATCTCAAGGTGGTTTTCGATTAGTTTNCCTATATCAGGGTTTTTGGATGTTCTATCCTTCCTCATGCACTTCCTAAATTTCTCCCTGACAGACTGGTGTGCAGGGAGGTAGCTCATCAGATAATAACAGGCGGTATTGGGATATAACTGAAGACAGCTCAAAAGAAGTTTTGGCCAGTCTTTCACGTACAGATTGGAATTTTTTTTCTACTCAAACTAGGTCATTCTAAAGTTCAAGCTGCAGCTCTAGAGGAGGTCAAGTTGGTGAATCTCGAACATAGGAAGCACAACCCTTATCAAACAGTGGGAAGCCACATGGCTCATTGTGGCATGAAAGCATTTGAACATGAGGAATCCTCTAGCGATGACCATTTCAAAGGGGTCAAAACCTATGAGGAAGTGTTAGACAAGGTACAGACATTATCATCTGATTTGCAAACCAGTCTCCTAACTTTCCAGAGACATAGGCAAAGCAGTTTGCCCAAGGTATTTTAGGCCGAAGCAACAACATCTCCTCTAGAAAAAGAAAACATTCCCCCAGGTTTCGGACAGAAAGCGCAGGATAAAGCAGACATCGAGAGAAATTCACAGGGGGCAGAAGGATTCATACAAAACAAAGAAGTCCCACAGATAGAGAATCCAGAAGCTGAAACAGAGAGAAGATCTAGGACACCTTCCGAGTCCAATCAATCTACCCCCCCTTCACCATGTACTATTCATATTGATACCCCCAAGACTTCAGGGGAAACAAAATCCACAGAGTTGGGCAATCCCATCACTTCCTTGACCCCTTTATAGTCTACTTTTGGGCTCCCTCAGATAGGATTCATATATGCTAGTGATCTCGACCATATCTCCAGAGAATAAATTCCTCCCTCTGATAACTTCTTCAGTAAAAAGAGGAAGGTTGTATTAAAGCAGGAGATGTATATGAGAGAAGGTGGAATGGTAAGGAAACACAAGGTGTTGGTGGATGGGCGAAATTTGGAAGAAGAAGATTTCGCTACAGAGGTGGTAGGCTCCATGGGAGCCCTGGCAACAACAAACCGATTCACCATTGACAATATGAGAACAAGGTTAAAACAGAGTAACCACAGGATAGTCCAGTTGCAAAACCAACTAAAAGATACAGAGAAAAATATCAAAGCAACAATAAATAAAGGACTAGAGCATGCCAGAGCTGCTGATAAGCAAGAAATTCAATCGCTTAAGTCAAGTCTAGATGAGATGAATGAGAAGATGTAGACTAGCCAAATACAGGTTATTAGGCAAGAAGAATTGGTGAGACAACTACAAGTTGAGTTGAATTCAATAAAAGGCCAAGTTATAGATTTGAAAGTTTTTCAGGACTTGTCACTGGAAATACATGCAAAGATAGAATCTTAGCAACAAAGAGTAATCTCCCAAGTAGAGATTATTCAAAATTATTTTCAAGAAGTAAGCAATGCTCATGATAATATTATTTTAAAGAAAAAGAAGCTAAAGCAACAAGGGCCACTTTTCAAAAGGTGGTTATATGTTCAGAAAACGAAAGAGTATCGAAAATTCCAAAGCTTTCTGTCACAGAGCATATCAGAGGCGATATCATGCTCAAGGTGTGGAAAACCAACATAGCAGAAAATAAGAAAATAGCCAAAGAAATAAAAGACGATTGTGAAGAAATCTTTGATTTGTTGGACAAGAAATCATTAGGTATTGGAAGAGACAAATGCATTGGGCAATTAGGACAGATAAACATTGTAAGACACCAGTTGAATTTCAAAGAGGGTTTGAATGAAATTCAGTTGGAAATTTCACAATTAAAGGAAATGGATGTTACCCTAATAGACAAGTGGCTAGTGAAACCAAACTTGAAATTTCAATCAATCAAGTTTGTTGGTAAGGGGAACGAAGACCGGCTTCCAAAAATCTAGAGAAAATTTTATCTATTCGAAGCAAAGGATTTTCCAGAGCCTCCCATAAGTTTTGTACACTTTCTTAAAAAATGTATTGAATGTATCGGGTTGAAAGAAGGAGATACTTCAATAAAACAATGAAGTATCATTTTGAAAACTTGTATTATCGAGATGACAAGAAAATAAAAGATAATCGTGTAAACAGTTGAGGTTTGCATTTTTGTAATTGTTTGTCCCTAGGAAGTTAGGAGATCACCAACCAACAATCATGATTGCTCCGGTATAAGTATAATTTCAGAAGACTGAAAAAGGGCTTTTTATGGACGCATTGTAAAGAAGAATTTGAAGATATTTTTTTGAATTAATACGAATACAGATTGAAGATTCCAGATTTGGTCAAGTTTGAGTTATGTGTTTCTCTATTGTTTCATATTTTTCATATATCTTTTTAATGAATGCTTAACTACAATTTAGTACAACCTCTACTATGGTAATTAATTATTCTTGCAATTTAATCATTTGCAGCCTTTCCTCTGTATCAGCTATCAGCAGATACAAGACCTGTGAAAGTTTTAGATTTCAATATCATATGATTCATTAAGAGTTCTTCCTAACTATTTTTTCTTCTTTTGTCACAAAGTGAGATTCCTCTTCAATTTATGCCTCACCTTTTTCAGTAGCTTTATGTTTTCTTTTCATTTCATGCACATTCCCTTTCCGAAATTTAACTCAGATACCAAAAACGGCCTTTAGTTTCGTCATACTATCAATTCAAGGTTTTCGGGTTCTTCTTATATGTTTTGAAACAGAAATAGAGAACCCTTAAAAGAAAACACAAGATCTATCCTTTCAGTCTCCTTCCCTCATGATTGTTCTAGTTACACGACAGCCTAATATCGAACCTGGACTATCAGATCAAACAAACATCGCTTTGAATTTATTCAACACCATCCTACAAACAACAAATAACTGGGTTGAGTTAGAACGTTCATGGGCAGTAATTGAAAGAGACATTAGTATCCAGGAAAATTGGGAAGCTAGACAGAGACAGTTAAGGAACCATCAATAACCCTTTTCATATAAGTTACCTTCTTTATCCTTAGCCTTCTTTATCTTTTCAGATGCCTTGACGGTGTACTTTAGAGCCTTAAAGTACAAACTTAGGAACAACATACTTTTGGCGCCGTTGTCGAGGAACAAAGAAACAAATCTTTTCCCTGGGAAGAACGACATTGACACTTTATATCTTTGATAGTGAACAAAGATCAGAATCCTTATAAGGCTACCTTTATCTTTCACTTGGCAACTCCACGATAAATAAACTGGCTTTTAACCGAAAGAATACTAGAAAAAACCCAGACGACAAACAGACTTCGCTTGTTCCAGATCCAGAAAAATTTTTAAAATCAAGAAGATATCTTAAATAGACTATATCATTGACAAATAGGTTTTATCAACCAAAAATTACAAAGTTGAACACTAGATATCTTTTTGAAGGATTGAATACCCCATCGTATTACGGGGGATTACCTACCAATAAGATTACAACCTTTGAGCCTGGTTTGGTCTCGGCTGATTTTAAAACTGAGATTTTCCCAACTGTTTCTTTCACCAACAGAGGTAAAATATCCACATCACTTCCTGCTTCGATTGACACTTCTTCACTCCGCAAAGTTCATTTTCCTATCTCTCAGAACTCCTACGGTCATCCTATTCTTCTCGACACAACTCTTATTGATTCTCCTTTATATTCACCCTGTGAGTCTAAATAAACTAGTCCACTTTTCCCTAGTTCCCCTTCCTTAAGTTTCATGTCTCTTGATAACCAATTTCCTGAAACCCTTCGTCATAATTTCCAAGCAACAACCACTAAATCATCAATGGCTGCGACCGGGGGAGGTGTTGCTGGAGGTGGGGATAGAGGAGGAGGAGCAAGTGGCCAAGTACCACCCCCTAGAATATTTTCAAAGGTGTCTACTAGATATTCCCCTTTGGTCCTCCCAGTCCCCCTACATGACTTACCCGAAAACTACATGAAGAATCTTCCGAAATTCACAGGAGAGGGTGATTTGACTGCAGTCAAACACATCAATTTCTTTGACCAATTTTCCGATATCTTTGGAATTGAACTTGAAGATGTCTATTCGAGACTCCTAGTTCAAACTTTTGAAGGACAGGTGAGAACCTGGTTCTGAGGCCTAGCAGCAGGATCTATACCGTCTTATGAAGAACTTGAAAATGTTTTTATTAGACAGTGGGGGGAAAGGAAATACCATCTCTATTATCTAACTGAATTTGGGGCTCTAATAAAGAAACACTCAGAATCAGTCCTCGAGTTCACTCAAAGGTTCAATAAATTGTATAATAATATTTTGGTCGAGGTCAAACCCTCCCAACCTGCAGCGAAAGTAACTTTCGCTAGGGATTTCGACCTCAATTTCACCCTGTTATTGAGGGAGAGGAGATCGGTAGACCTCACCAAGATGCAAGATGATTCCTTAGAGATCGAGTCAAACATAATGGCATCAGGAAAGTTGAAAACCAAATTTGAAACTAGAAACAAAGAAACCAGAAGATATAGAGATCAAGGGGGACCGTTTGCATTAGGAAGATCTTCGAAAGACAAAATGGATGACATGGCGAGAATAATCAAGGAACTATCTAATAAGATTTCAAGAATCAAACTAGATCAAGCGAAAAATGAGTATTTTCCCAGAAAGGATTTCAGAAGGAATCCTAAACCTCAAAATCCATGAAGACAAATTAAGAATGAGGATAAAAAAATCCAAACCCCCTTTAAAAGAGAAAATTTTATAGGAGGAGAAGATGTGGATGATTTTTAGGAACTAGAAGAAGACATCAATAATCTTGGTGACGATTGCCTACAAACTTTTTTAACGAGGCAAGATTATGAAAGATCTGCAACTACAAAAGATAGATCCCAAAATAACAAAAACGGTGGTATTATTGAAGATTCAACCTATCAGGAAATTGCAGACGATATAATGGCCGAACTCCACCAAAAGTACAATCTAAGGCCTAGAAACAAGAGCCTCGTAACTCCCCCAGTGAAAAATATTTTTTCGAGGGGTGAAACAAACGAGTCAGTTTCAAAAAACGTTGAGAAACAGACTATAAGAACTAGAACCGTTGACACACATCCTACCAAGACAAAGCTAGCGGAGACATCAGCTGCAAACATGTAGAAAACGGAGGACCATGTAATTGAAACTAAAACCTCACTACAAAAGAAAGTTGAAAAGAAGGGGTCAGAAACCCAAACCATAGAGGTCGAAAAAACAATAGGAAGTTTTAATCTGGAAAATAAAATAAATAAAATCAAAATCTCTATACCTCTTGTCGAACTGGCGAAAAATCCAATTTACAGGAATCAAATCGCCAAATTAATCAGTTTTTTAGAAAAGAAAAGTCAGGCCGATGTCATAAATGTAGAATATGACAAGCCTAACATAATTTTTGGCCCACATTTCGACAGTGCCACAAACATTGTCGCCCCTTTCTATATCACTCTGACTGTGCACGATCACTTACTCCATAATTACATGTTAGATTCTGGAGCCTCTCACAATGTAATGCCTAAAGCCATTATGGAGAGACTTGGTCTTGAAATTACCAGACCTTATGGAGATTTATATTCATTCGATTCAAGAAAGGTTAAGTGCATAGGCATGATAAAGGATTTAGTCGTCAATCTTGCACAGATACCCGCGAAAGGTGTTTTAATGGATGTGGTCATCGCTGATATACCCCCGAAGTACGGTATTCTCTTATTCAGGTCATGGGGCACTAAACTTGGAGGATCCCTCCAACTCGACATGATGTATGCCACGATCCCAGTCTTTGGAGGACAGTTCACGTGTTTGTACAGAGAAACCAGGTTAGCATTCATGGTAAGTGACCCACATAACCAAAACAACTACCCTATTTATATTGCTAACCAAGATTTAGGCAATTGTATTTTATCTATTGATGATGATATCGATATATGTATAGAAGAAAGTTGTACAGAAAATAAAAAAGAAAAAGAGAAAGTAAAACAGGATGTATATAGCACTGGTGTTTGGAAGATGTTTTTTGATGGCGCCTCGTCTTATTTTGGGGCCAGAGCTAGGGTGTTTTTTGTGACTCCCGATGACAAATTCGTTATCCATTTCTCTTATAGATTATAGTGGAATACCAGCCACACTAACAATGTATGTGAGTATGAAGCCCTAGTATTAGGATTGGAAGATGCCAGGAGAATGAAAATTGAAAACTTGAAAGTCTTTGGTGATGTAGAGCTAATCATGAAACAGGTAAATCGTCAATACCAGGCTAAACATCCTAGGTTAAGATCTTATCGAAACTGTGTTTGGGATCTGATCGAAAAAAATTTCTCCTCTGTTAATGTTCATTATATTCCAAGAGCATAAAATCAACACGTTGATGCGCTAGCCAAAGCAGCATCAACGTTCACACCTCCCACTGCTTTCATATTAAAATACCATATACTAATGAGACATAGGCCTTCCATACCGAATAACATACAACATTGGCAAGTTTTTGAGGACGATGAACAACTCCGAAAATTTTTAGAGACAGTAGATGACTTTGCTTAAACACATGTCGACCAAGAAAACCAGAATGATCCTATTTGGATCATGCAGGAAGGCAAAGACCCCCAAAAGTTTCAAGATAAAATTGCTAACCATCGGATGCTTGTTTTAAAAAATAATCAGATACCTAAGGGTTTGATCCCCTTAGAAAGGCTATTTTGTCATGATGACATCCCTTTGAAGTCTACCTTACAGCCTCAGCCAGAGGAGGTCGAGGATTGTGATATAAGTACCAAAGAAGATCCTAGGTTGGTGAAATTATCCAAATATTTGTCTCCCGAAATCAAAAGAAAGTATGTCGAGTTACTTAGACAATATAAGGACATTTTTGCTTGGTCTTATGACAAATTGAGAACTTATGAAACTACCATTATGGAACATAAAATTCCTTTGAAGCCAGGTGTCAAACCTTTTAAGCAAAAACTCAGGCAGAATAACCCCATCCTACTACCAGTAATAGAAAAAGAAGTCAAAAAACTTTTGGATGTTAAAATCATTGTCCCACTGAGATACTCTAAGTGGGTAGCCAATTTAGTCCCAGTGAGAAATAAAAATGGTGAGATCAGACTGTGTGTAGATTTTAGAAACCTGAATCGATCATCACTTAAAGACAATTATCCATTACCTAAGATGGATCATGTTTTGGAAAAAGTAGTTGGAGCTAACAGAATGTCCATGATTGATGGTTTTTCAGGTTACAATTAGATTGTTGTACATCAAGATGAAAAATAAAAAACTGCGTTCACTACCCCTTGGGGTACTTTTATGTATAAAAAAATTCCTTTTGGTTTAATGGATGTAGGGGAAACTTTCCAACAAGCCATGGATATCTCTTTCGTGGGCGAAAGAGATAAGTTCGTTGTTATCTATCTTGATGACCTGACTGTTTTCTCTAAATATGTTTTCTCTAAATCTCAAACAAACTTTCGAGGAATGTCGCAAATTCGGTTTATCACTTAATCCCAAGAAATCCCATTTCGCAATGCAAGAAGGTAAACTCTTGGGTCATATCATGTCTAGAGATGGAATCAAAATCGATCCCAAAAGGGTCAAGGCGATAGATACCATAAATATTCCTAGAAACGTAAAAGAAATTCAATCTTTTTTAGGAAAAATAAACTTCTTGAGAAGATTCATCCCTAACTTTGCCGAAATTGTTAAATTGATTACAGATATGCTTAAAAATAATAGTGAGGTGAAGTGGACAAACGAATCCAAAGCATCGTTTCAACGTATCAAGAAAGTAATAAGCGAAGCACCAGTCTTGGTAAGCCTGGATTACACAAAAGAGTTTTTTATTTTTTCCTTTTCCTTTGAACACACAATCGCAGCTATCTTGTTACAGAAAAATGAGGAAGGTTTTGAGCGACCTATAGCATTTTTTAGCAGAAGTCTCAGAGATGTTGAGTTGAAATATGACATATTGGAAAAACAATCTTACGCAATGGAAAAAGATCTCAAGGCTTTCAGAACCTACGTATTGCACTCAAAGATCATTGCATACGTGCCTTCAAGTTCTGTTAAAGATATACTAGTGCAACCAGACAGCGATGGAAGAAGAGGCAGGTGGCTGGCTAAAATCTAGGAGTTCAACCTGGAAATCAAACCAACTAAAATTATCAAAGGTCAGGGTTTGGCCAAATTGCTAGCCGAATCAAATTTGAAAGTACTTGGAATAAAGCAACTGCAAGAGAACGAGGGATTTATAGAAATAAATGAGCTTGACGTTACTGCACCCACAACTGAGATTCAAGACAAGTTCTCCACTTCAGTCTGGTATCACGATATTGTTTCTTACCTGCTGACCCTTCAATGTCCCAGTGAGTTAACCCCTTCTAAAACTAGGACACCAAAGTTACATGCTATAAAATATTGTATCATAGATGGTAAATTGTATTGGAAATACCCTTTGGGTTTCCTGCTGAGTTCCTTAGTCGAGACCGAAACAGAAAGAGTTATTGATGAATTCCACGTGGGAGTGTGCAGAGGACACCATGCTTGGCGAGAAACAACTTATAAAATTTTAAGAGCCAGGTATTACTGGCCTAAATTATTCACAGATGTAAACACTAAATTCTGAACTTGTACTCCTTGTCAGATGTTTACAGGCAAACATAAAGTCTGAGCTTTACCTTTAGTCCCGGTTAAAACCGAAGCTCCATTTTAGCAATGGGGTCTTGATTTCATTGGAGAAATTCATCCCCACTCCAGCGCACAACACAAGTGGATTCTAACTACTACAGACTACTTCACTAAATGGGTGGAAGTTGTTCCTACAAGAAATGCAACTGACTCAGTAGTAATCATTTTCCTAGAAAAAAATATTCTATCTAGGTTTGGTTGTCCCCAAAAGATAGTCACTGATAATGCGCAAGCATTTAAGTCAATGGCAATGATCATATTTTGCCAAAAATACAACATCATACTGGGACACTCCACGGCCTACTATCCACAAGGTAATGG
>JASDQU010239278.1:3050-16796 GCA_032191745.1 Picea mariana
ACAGAAGACAAGGTGTTCTGATTCCTTCCTGTCTGAGCAGGAACCCTTAACCGAATCCCTGGCTAGCACACTTGCAGAATTAAATGAAATCTACAGAAGACAAGGTGTTCTGATTCCTTCCTGTCTAAGCAGGAACCTTTAACCCAATCTCTGGCTAGCACACTTGCAAAAGGAATTGAAACCTACAGAGCACTGGACGTTCTGATCCCTTCCTTTCTGAGCAGGAACCCTTTACCCAATCTCTGGATAGCACCATAACATCATCACACAAGACTGCTAATGAAAAGAATCAATAAACAGAGTTCAGTAGTGTTTCAACAAAACGGAATTCATTAAAGATAGTGTTTCAGCAAACAAAAGTTAATTAAACATAAATTAAACAAACACACTTCTAAAACTAACGGGTGAATCTTGTGATGAAGGTGGGCCCTCCCTTCTCACAAGATTCCCCTGAAACGGGAAAAATCTTAGAGACGGATGCTCAAAACAGTTTTCTATTCATCTGTCAAAATATCATATTACAGTCTGAGAAAAATGAAGTGCGTCCCTCTCTCTGAAGCGTTCAATACATAAAAACTTGGATTCCTCGAATGATGATTTCCTCTTATTTAAAGAGGAAATCCCTTTGATAAAATAATTAAAATGTATATCTCATTCCTATCCTTAGTCAGATTTACTTTCTAAACCAGCATAGGATATCCTATCTTCACGCAACAGAATGCTATTACAGGAGCTGGATGAGGTATTTCTATTACAGTTGGTGTAACAACTTCTTCTCGTTGCTGCTGATGCTGTTTCAGCATCGCAATTCATGGGTTGTTTTAGCCACGTGAATTGCACTCTGACTGTGTCGTATTTCTTGTGTAGGAACGATGGTTAGAGGCTTTGTTGAGCGCTGACTGTAACGGCTTCCTTGTGTTTCAACATCATCGGTCCTGGCGGTTTCCTCTGTGTTTCAGCATCTGCAACTCTGGACTGTGTATCAGCTCCGTGTTTCGGCATCTGCGACCTCGGACTGTATAGTAGCTCTGTGTCTCAGCATCTGCAAACTTGGACTATTTAGCAGCTCCATGTTTCAGCATCAGTTCTGTGTTTCAGCAACGACAACCTTGGACAGTTCTGTGTTTTAGCATAGGCCTCAAATGCTAATCTGCAGTTTTGAACACTTAATGCATTTCTAATCAATAGTCAAGTACGAGAGTAATGTAAAATATTATGCAAAATAGATTAAACGTATAGTAATGAGAAGGGACGTTGTATACCTTTGGAATGATCAAATAAAGTGATAGTATAGGTTCAAATATAGGTGATCAAGAGTATAATAATGGCAAAAAGTATAGGCAAAAAGGTGCATAGTGTGGTCCTAACAGGTCTCTAGCCATTTTTCTGTTGATATGGCTTCCCCCATGCAACCCTCTCCCTGGCCCACATATATGAATCCTATCATTGGACCTGGGGGCACCATCGCTTCGATGCCTACTTCTTCGTTTGATATGAGTTGTGTCCCCATGGGAGGATGGAACCTTCCCCCCTATGGATCCAATACTAGTTATTCTCTTTCAGGAGCTAGTACTCAGATGGGTGCTTATCCCACTTATTACACCCCACCCATGTATCTTTCATCCACCATTTTAGTTCTTTCGAACACCTTTTCCATGACAGGTCGTCAAGTACCCCCAGATCTTTCATATGGGGAGAACCAATTTTATGGTTCGAGATACCCTCTTTATGGGACCCCTTCATAAGGGGGAAACATATATCCTCACTTGAATAATTTTTATCCTACCTCGATCTCTTCACAGACCTCAGTGACAATGCCCGTTCAAACCTCTTCGGACCATTTTGGCATGAACCAACACTTTTCTGGGTTGGAGTAGGGGGTACACCAAGATCCTACCTGGCTTGCAATTTTTCAGAATCAATCTTTCACCGAACCCTAGAATCAAATGCCACAATATATCGCCAGCCTAGTCACTAACATTCAGACTGGTGCTCCATCACCAACCTCTGCTAGTCATGTCAGAGATGGGTCGACTTCTTCTATAAACTATGTCAACAACTTGACCCCAACATCTACCAATTATGTTGGGGGCACTGTTCTTTTTTCCCCAAATCATAACCATGTCATGTCTCCTACCTCTATTCATCATACATGAGACAAATCTTTTTCCCTTGCTAGTTACATTGAAAAGCCTAGACGTCTCAGACATAAACCAAAATTCCTTTGCAAGACTTACGAAGGAAGTCACCTTACTCATTTGTTCCCGGTTACTGTCGGGATACCAGAAGCATGGGGCTCACCCAAAAATCTTTCATATTTTGAAGCCTCCGTGGTTTCTCCTCACACCACTTCTCTCTTGATCATCTCAGTGGCTCCACCAAGGAAATATTCTTCTGACCTCACCCCCTTTGTTAAAGGTGAAGCGTCTCTTGCCCCCATTACTATGCATCCTCTTTAGCCTATAATTGAAGAAGTGGTCACACCAGTGCAATCTCTAGCCAACCCTGATCTCCCTAAAGAGAATGACGTACCTTTCATCCATGTCATCAAAATTTCAAATCCTCCCCCTTCTGAATGAGAGAGATTTATTCTTTCCCAGAGCGTTCTTCCTCCAAGTCCTGGCGAAGTTCCCTTCGATTGGAATGATATAATGGGTCATCCCATTCCCCCACCTATGTCTTTTCCAATAAGAGACATTATCCAAACCATCAGGAAGACTGTAACCTCCATTAGCACTTTCTCCTCCTCGACTTGGAGAGCCTTGGGTTTTCCCAATATTTTTTCAACTATCCGTGAGATACTGACTTTCCGTAGAAGACTGAGATGGGAGCCTTAGCCTCCTCTTTTACATGTTGATTAAGATAGAAAAATTAGTCTCAGTTAATCTCTTTCCTGAATTTTCTAAAAAATGAAAAGATCACTGAGTGATTTGTCCCTTTCACGCTCATTAAAGTTGGATTTGAAAGGTCATGAGTCTTAGTTAATCTCTTTTCCGACTCACTACCAAAAATTGAAAAGATTTTCGAGTGAACTTGTCTTTTTCACACTCGTAAATTGGATTTGAAAAGACGTTTATTTGGCACAAGTTTTCCCCTTTTTCACACCAAGTATACTAAACGATATAAAAAAGGAAATTTTTTGGCGTTAAGTTGTGATTTCATCTCATGCCCTCGCCTGCAGTATTGATCCTTTAGCCAGTTCTCGTTTTGCGTTACAAACCATTGCCTAAGTAGTTTGCATTCTCAACCAAACAGAGCCTTATTTATATCCTTTGCAATTTGACACCCTATACCCTGGAGGGAACATCACCCCGAGTGTCCATCTCCCGCATGCATTTCCTTGCATTAAGAATAGGTACATTCCACTGCTGGAACTAGTTTTTCTTACTTGCAACACTCGTTCCCTCCTCTATATCATAGCATTCATTTGTTATGAAAAAACAAACAAAGATGGGTGGGAAGGAAGTACTATATTGTAATTGGCAGTAGTCGTGTCTTCTTTGAATAAAGAACAAAGTTATTGGGTCCTTGTGTCATCATAATTTTGGGTTTAGCATGGCCTTAGGAAGCTTCTCTCACTACAGAGTTTTCTCTACCGACTGGTTACCCTTCCAGTCCCTATAGAGAACGTTATTGATGCCTCCTGCATCTAATTGTCACAACATTGATTCCATACTGTCAGATTCCACCATATGTCTCATGCTCTTGTTCAAAGGAAGCCTATGAACCTGTGTTAGCCACTCCTTAGAAATCTTGACTTTGCATGTTGGCCATACCCTCAGTTTGTCTCAAAATCACATGATACTTTGGTATTATCATGCACCCTAGCCCTACTTTCATCATTGGTAGGTCACCTTGAACCCAGCAATCGACATTTCATCATTGGTCATTGATTGGGTGGTTTCCCTTGTGTTCAACAGCAAGACATCTATTCACACTTTGGGATTCGTGCAGTGTCTTGGATGCCATTAGCCTTATTGGTGGTTTCCTCACCTTTGTTAGTAGTTTTTCATCATTGGCTTCTATTCAGAGGGTCCTTTCTGTGTACCTCTTGCATTTGGCACATGCAAAAGATGCATAGGGTCGTTGGTTCGTGAACATGTTCTTCATCTGATCTCCACCAAATCATGAAGCTTGTACTTTGTTCCTCATGCTGACTGATGAGTGATGCATCAATGCTCTCCTTTCGACAAGTTTCTTTCCATTGACTTTCGCTCATTTATTCTATATATGGGACCTAGAGTTTATGAGTACCTTGAGGCTTGCAGTCATTAGTGGTAGGCCCTCTCACCATTGATAGATGGGAATACATCAACGTCTCCTGATCAATGGATTTCTCAAGTGATTCAACATCGACTCCTTTTTCACACTTGTAGGAATGTACTCGGTGCCTTGATACCTACTTTCATTATTGGTAGGTTGTCTTGCATTTGTTAATGGTATACCTCAATGACTGGTAATCAAACAATGTCTCATTGTGTTCAACCTCAACTCCTTTATTCACATGATGTAGACTTGCACCTTTGGCAGATAGTGTAGAAGACTTGAAGACATCACTATGTGGCCACAAATTTCATGAGTTGTTGCTTCGCCTTCATTGGACCAATACCTATTTGACTTCAGTAATCAAGGGAGATCAGATTGTACTCCATGATATATAGATATATTTAGATTGATTTTGAGACTGGTCTCACTGGGCCTTGTTCGTGACTATGACATCTTTTGGCATATAACTGCATTTATATTTGCCTATTCATGGCCATGAACAATTTTTTAGTATATTTTCCACATGGATCTGCATTGTATTCTTGGCAGCCATGTAAGCAAATTCAGTACATAATGTAATGAGCAATTGAGTTTGTCCAGCTGGTTCTCTACCACTCCACTTCTGGGTTATTTATAATGTATTTCATCCATCACAGATACTCCTATGATCTCACACATTAGGGGGCATCTGTTATAGCAAGATTTGCCTCACCATTGTTATCTTTCACAGAGGGCCTTTTTCCATTTCCCTATGCAGACTTATCATCCCTTTTTTATGAATCCAGAGCTAAAAATTTACATTTTTCCACTTATACGCTCCCTATCTGCTATGCAAGATGTGTATACACTGGATTCTCCACTACAGCCCACATACATCAGGATTTGTGCCAGAAAATACAAAATGAGGTTTATTTTCCATGTCACGACAGAAGATCGCTGATCCTTGGCCTTCCATATACTGGAAACGTTCTGACTCGGCCCTTTAGTTGCATTTTTAAGGCTATAAGAGCATAATTTTGAGCTATGGAAAAGAGGAGAAAGCATTCAACTTTGAGAGAAAAGTTACTCTAGAGAAATTACTTCATATTGAGTCTGCATCCCTTTGTCCCTCAAGTCTGAACACAATGTTCAACCCCCAAGCTCTTTCCCTATTATTGAGAGGACCTCATTGCCTCTTTCCTATGAGCTTTCCTTTGGTGGAGGATTGAAGTGGTGGAGACCCAGTTGGAAGGAACTTGGTTTCTTGGTTTCGAACTGTGCCGACACAGAAGTCTGTAATGTTGTCACTTATGTTGATCAATTATTAATAGAAATACTCCTTTCTCATCCTATTGGTATCTTGAAAATATATGATTATTATCCATGGGCATGTTTGTAATGTTTATTAATGGATTATGCTATCTGATGTGCTAACCCCTTTTATATCATCACTATGTACTTTCTCTACTTGTTTGTTGAGAACTTCTTATAGGTATAAAGCTTTGGGTCAAAGTGCTCAATGGTGGAACATCATCAAACGTTGGATCGAGGTAGGCCTCTTTCTTATATTGCACATTAGTATATATAGAATATGTTGGAATTGAGTTGATTTCTGCAGTCATACCTGTCTGTTGTGGTTTACCCTTGGCCATAGAGAGTTTTTCCCTTATAACAGTCCACACAATTGACTACAAAACAAAGATTGGATTATGGCAGCCTGATGAAAGAGTTTTCAAATTTTTTTGCATGGGAGTACAATGACTTAAAAAACTATGACACTCAAATGATTGAGCATAGAATCCCTTTGAATAAAGAAGCCACCCCATTCAAGCAAAAACTAAGATCTATTAGCCCTCTTCTTCTACCAATAATGGAAAAGGAAATTAAAAAGTTACTAAATGCTTGAATTATCATTCCACTAAGGTATTCTGATTGGATTGCTAATTTGGTCCCTGTTAGAAAGAAGAATGGAGAAATTATGCTATGTGTTGACTTCAGGAACTTGAACAAGTGTTCCAAGAAAGATAATTACCCTTTGTCGAAGATGGAGAATATCTTGCAAAGAGTGTCTGGATCTAGTGTCATGTCTTTTATTGGTAGTTTTTCAGGATACAACCAAATCTCAGTACATCCAGATGATAGAGAAAAGACAGCCTTCACAACTCCTTGGGGTACTTTCATGTATGCCAATATGCCTTTCGGGATTATGAATGATGGGGCCACCTTTCAGAGGGCCATGGACATTGCCTTTGTAGGTGAGAAAGATAAGTTTTTTTTGATATATTTGGATGATATAACAATGTTTTCTCACAGCCATAAAGAACATTTGCATCATTTGAAGAAGGTTTTCTTGAAGTGTAGAAGGTATGGGCTTTCACTCAATCCAAAGAAGTCTCGGTTTGCATTGAAAGAATGTAAATTTTTGGGGCACATAGTGACTACTGAAGGAGTAAAGATTGACCCTGCAAGAGTAGAATCTATTCATAAGATATCAATTCCTAGATCTAAGAAATGCATTCAATCATTTCTTGGAAATATTAACTTCATTAGGAGATTTATTCCTAATTTTGTAGAATTTCTTAAACACATCACTTGTATGCTAAGGAAGGATTCAGAAATTAAATCAACTGATGTAGAAAGGGATTCTTTTGAAGCTATTAAGAAAGATCTTATGTTAGCTCCTACTTTGATTAACCCAGACTATTGTAAATATTTCTACATCTTTTCATTTGTATCTAATGACACAATTGCAGTAGTGTTACTTCAGAGAAGTGATCAAGAGCAGGAATAGCCCATAGCATTTTTTAGAAAGACATTAATATATGTTGAGGTAAAGTATGATCCCATTGAAAAACAAACTTATGCTTTGATCAATTCACTTAAGGATTTTAGAATATATATTTTTCATGCAAAATTTATAGCTTATGTACCATTTAGTTTAGTCAGAGATGTACTTATATAACCAGATATAGATGGGAAAAGAGCCAAGTGGATTTCCAAACTCATTGAGTTTGACATTGATATTAAGCCAACCAGATTGGTGAAGGGTCAAGGTTTGGAAAAACTTCTTGTTGAAGAGAATTGTGAGTTGTTCGGTATTAATTTCATTGGCATAAATGCAGAGAATGCACAATCTGTAATCTCAATTGAAAGGTACAATAATGATCAACAAGTTTCATCCCATTTGTCTTCTTATGAATGGTATAGAAATATAGTATATATTTTGCAGAACCTTGCATCCCCTCCAAAGATGAATCAAACATAGGTAAGAGCACTAAAACTCAAGGCAATCAAGTTTTGTATCAATGAAAATATGGTATATTGGAAAGACACCTCTGGGATGTTGTTGAGGTGTTTTGATAAAGAAGAAACAATTCAGGTTATGCATCAATTTCATAGAAACAATTGTGGTGGACATCACTGTTGGAAAACCAAACCAAATCCCATAAGATTTTGAGGGATGGTTACTATTGGCCATGTTTGTTTACTGATGTTTTCTCTTATGTAAAGACATGTGACAAGTGCCAAAGGTTCACTAGAAAGAAGCAGCTAAAATCTCTCCCATCGAAGCCTATTGTAGTCACTGGACCCTTCCAAAAATGGGGGTTGGACTTCATTGGAGAGATACATCCACATTCAAGTGGCCATCATAGGTGGATTCTAGTAGCAACTGATTACTTTACCAAATGAATTGAGGCTATTCATACTAGGAATTCCACTCATTCTGTAATCATAAACTTTTTGTATGATCATAGTTTTGCTAGATTTGGCTACCCCAAGAGACTTGTTACTGATAATGCAGTTGCATTCAAAGTTGATGCTTTGGTGAAGTTATGTGATGACATGGGTATTCATCTTGTTCACTCAACTACCTACTATCCTCAAGGCAATTGCCTTGTTGAATCATCAAACAAAATACTAGTGAGGATTATTAGAAAGTTGCTCGAAGAAAACCAAAGGAGTTGGGATTCTAAGTTAAAATTTTCACTCTGGTTTGATAGAGTGATAAAGAAGAAGTCCATTGGTACTTATCCATTCAAGTTAGTGTATGGAACTGAATCCATTTTTCCAATCCAACTTGCATTACATGTTGCAAAGTTTTTCCAAGAAGTAGAAGGGGAACCAAATGATTTGGTTAAAAGGATTCTTCATCTTGTTGAACTTCAATAGGTAAGGGAGAAGTTACTTGAGAAGACAGAGTTACATCAAAAGAATATGAAAGAAATATTTGAAAAGAAGGCTAAAGACAATACTTTCCAAACAGGGGATCTTGTTTTAAAGTGGGATGCTTACAAACAGGATAAGGGGAAGCATGGAAAATTTGATACTTTGTGGACCGGTCCTTTCATCATCTCTCAAGTGTTGCAGAACAATAATTTCTTCTTACAGAACCTGGAAGGTAATGAAGTATCTGGTGGCCTAGTCAATGGGCATTTTCTCAAGACCTATTTCTATTAAGGATTTCCAAGCCTTATCCTTTGTAAATATCATTTCATTAGTTTATTTTTTCAGTTTAGTTTCATAAATAACTCCATGCCCAATGGAAAAGAAAGTTCATTTTTTTTCAGTATACGTTTTGTAGGTGATAGGAAAGGAAACTAGACTTATGAGTTCTTGGAACCTCACATGTAGGTTTCCATCCCCAATTAGAGCCAGATGTTATCTCCTAAATAAATTTTCATTTTATTTAAGTCTTAGGTGGTTAATTGAGTCTTTATTTTCCTAAGTCATTCAAAACTTAAGTCCATTATTGAGTCTATTCATCAAAATTCTAGTCATGAAGGTGGTGAATAAGGGTTCATGATTATATTTATCCTAAGTCTTTGTTGGGCTCTAAATATGTCCTAAAAACAACCTCTATGCATCAACCAAAAGTAGGCATTGGCACAAGCATTTTACTTGTTTCCTACATAGGTTCTTACCTTATGTTTTCAATACCTCATCCTCGAGAGATGCAACACCTGCAATCAGAACAACAATCGTAACAAAAGGAACGAAATTTGTCTCATTCAAATGAATGAAACTTCCTGCAAAGGGAACAACAATCGTAACAAGGGAATGACATTCATTACATTGGACCGAACTAATGTTGTATTAATTGCATTGTATTACTTGCCCAACCATCTTATTTGTCAATCTGAGGTTCGTATACTTACGAAGCACATGCAAAGTATATGCAGGACTAAACCTAATTTAACCTAATCTAATGTTTAAGCTACAATTGAAATTGAATCATTAATCTAATGCAGGAAGTTGAAACACACGACTTGGAATTGAATTGCTACAACACACGACTGAAATGAAATTGCGTAAATGAAATTAATCTAGGAATGAAAAAATGTTTCAAAGGATAAACAACATGTGAAGAGAGACAAGACGAAACATGTGATCTCACACTAACAGTAAAGCAATCTCAAATTATATTACAAGAATCAAATGGAAAATCATGAAACAATAATGAAAGAATGAATCAAACTAAGAATCCATTTTTGTTTCAAATCCTAATGACTACCTCCTCATGAAGAGAGAGAACTCTCTTTTATACAAGAGATCTTTGAAAAGAAGATAAACATCTCATAATTACAGATCCACTATTCTCTCAACTACTTTCCCATTGTTACAAAATATGATCCCTTCAAATCCTTAGACATATCTCTCACAAATCCTAGATAAGATATGCCAACCAAATATCCATTATCTTATCCTTAGGATAGGCTTGAATTATCTCCTCAAATATTGAAATGGTGGAGCAAGTATTCGAGAAGTCGTTTTGAATTAATCCTTCACATATTCCTACATATTACAAAGCTCACACATTTTTGAGATATATATGAAAACATTTCGATTTTCTAATATTTAATCACAAATTCCTTTTAAATACTAAAATGAATAAAGTGGAAAATAATAAGGTGAAACTCGAATATATTTATGAAAATGATATCATGAAAGGTTAATGGAGCGATGAAATGTGAAGAATGACGAAGGGAAAGGTGGATGAAAATATGACATTTATGAGCCCCAACTGAACTTGTTGCATGTCCGCATGCAACTGTGCATGGATCTTCTCAAGAAATTTTGGTATATGAATTTCATCTTTGAGTGATGATAATGAATGTTTCCATGATGGGATTTACATGAGTAACAACTGTCATTTTCTTATGGTTGGTTCTTGTGTGACAATCATGAATATAAAGAATGTTGGTTCTTGTGTTAACAACATTCATTTCGTTATTTTTTCTCTTGTTGTTATGATAACAATTTACCCATATACTTACTAGAAAACATAAGCTATCAATGTACATAAGGAAACATCACTAAGTATAAGAAAGCCCTTTTTCATATTTGTGAATCATACCAATATGTATGTCAATGCTCATGAAGCAAAGTGCAGCAGAGTATCGTTGGAAAATAAATGTTGATAAATGGTAAATGAGACGAAGAATGGAATGATGGTAGTGGAAAAATGGAGTGATGATAATGAATAAAGTCCCCTACCCCCCAACTGATTTGGTTGCATGTTTGTATGCAACTTGGTGTTGGTCATAGAAGTGAAAATGAAAGGGAGCTTGGTGAGGGAATTTTCCAAATTATTCATTGCTAGCAGTTGAGGAATTACATGATTAAAGTTTAGAAAATAACATACCTCCACTTACCCAAAATGTTGATGAACTATGCAAATAGGAAGATGGCTGATGCGGCTGCTGAAGCATGGAAGATATCACTGCTGCAGGATCATGTGAAAGGTGACTATTGTTGTAGTTGCAACTATTGTAACTACAATTGTTGTAACTGTTGAATCAGAGAATGTGAGGTGGAGGAATCTAAACTGTTTTTGATGAATCATGGAAAAGAGGAAGTATGAAGATGGAACTGTGGTACTCTCATATAGCTAAAAATTTGCTGCAACGACCAATGGAATCATGAAAAATTGCATAGTCTTCACCCACTACTAAACCCGATGGTACAATTATGTTCGTGCGAATGAATGTGTCGATGTCAAGCATGAAGAGAAGTCATTGGATTACCATCCATTGATGAATGTCATTAACCAGTGTGAGGAAAACTCACCATTGATGTCAATGAGTGCCAAGGTACCTAAGTACATCTTGTGAAGTGAGAATGGATGAGTTGATGTCGAGTCACTTGCAAGATATAACGATCAAAGGACATTGATGTATTCCCATGATTATTAGTGAGAGAACTTGACATTAAAGCATGCAAGCCTCCAGGTACTCAAAAGGAACTCTAGTCTATATCCCAGATAAGGTGTTGAGGTCGATGGAGAAAGACTTGTTGAAAGGTGGGCCTTAAGGAATCCCACATCATTCAACATGAGTTTTCACAAAATGATTGGTAGAACTATAGGAAAGATCGCAGTAGAAACAGTGTTTAGAAAAACAAGGAAATGAAGTCATGGAAAGGAACTGAATGGTTTTATTCGTAAGGAAAAATGATGAACTGGAAAATAAGAAAGAGATGTATGTGACTCAGAAATATAGGCATGTGTGAAGTCATGATGGGTAAGGCAATGAAACAGTGGACTTCAATATATGGATGACGAATAATCTTGGAAGGAAAAGGGTAAGTTATCATGTCATGATACAAATGGATTCTAAAAGGCTTCTTATGATAAATGGTGTGACATGTGCAATAGAAACTCAACTCCTTCAAATTGTTAAAGCATGTTTTTTTTTCGGAAAATTTTCTATGATTCTTGAAAGTCACTTATGCAAGAAATTCAATCGTCTTTGAACCTATAAAATGTTAGCACTAATATGCAAAAAATAGTGTGAGAATATCGAAAACATAAAGTGCATAAATTAATACTAATGCTATCAACCAAATGAAAAAAATGAAATGCATTTTTACCGATTGGTGATAACGCATTTTTGACAATCCTCTTCGTGAATACCTAGTGAAGTGACTTCACAATAATTTTAGCATAAAAATATTAAAGAATGATTCCAATGATGTTTTCAGAAAATATGAAAATCCATTTGCAAAATTTTATTTTTATTTTATTTTATTTTATTTTTTATCAAAAACCAGCAAAAACAAAAAAACAATAATGCAAATTACAATCAGAAAATTCCAAGCATTATCTCACCAGTATTCAAATTATTGACTCAATCCCAATCGAACCATCAAATGATTCATGAGAAAATACATTAGCATTCATGTAGCCATATGACTCCAACTTGGAGAGACACCCTCGCTGCAATCTTTTAATACCCTTACATGTTATTCATAAATTTATAAACAAATATGATTCTACATGTATCATGCAAGGATATGATTGTCAACTTAATCAACGGATCAGAAAAAAATTTACTTTGCAACAATTGACATAGAGCTCAAGTTTGTGAGGTATGGGAATCTCTCCCTCCTTTTCTAGAGGCAATGTTATATTTCCAAAGACAAGCATGTTTGCAATAAGCCCAACCTTAATTATGTAAGGAATAATTCTCTCGGGCTTGATATCATCATAGATTATTGTCAAATCTTGGTGAAGTTTCCCTCTTCTGCGTTCTCCTATATGATCCATGACAAAACTACACATCAATTGCTCTTGCCATTTTTTCAAGCTCTCATTCTATTAAGTGAGAAGTCTCACTACAAAGATAAATAGTCAAAGCTTCAAGAATTTTATTCAACTGTGAGGATTTTGCTTCAATGATCCATCGGATCATTTTAAATTTTGAGCCATCAATATTGAATATATAGAAGCAAATGTATATTGAATATTACTCCGAAGATTGCAACAAAGATGATGTGAAACACGCTCTATAATTCGATAACACTTGATTTTTTATTGTCAATTTCTATACGATACGGGGCAATATTGGAAGAATTTTTATGAATGTAAAACAATAGCGAAACCTGTCATGTATAGTGATAGTTTGGTAGTGTTCTTGGTGTGCTCATCCATTGACAAATTTGTAAAAAGAACTGATTTCCGCAGTGTTGTGTTTTTAATTTATTTTTGAAGTAACTCATGGTCTTCCATTTTTATTAATGCAAGTGCCTTTATGTATGGAAACACCTAGATTCAGAGATTATAGCATAGAGTTGAATGAGTGGAATATGACATTGTGATAATAGCATGATAAAATCGTGAAAAATTTGAAGCCATGTATGTAGCATAAAGATTTCAATATTGTTGTTGGGTATTCTACCCTACGGACTAATAAGCTAGGGCTCTAATCTTATACGCAGATCATGACCCTCAAGACTTAACTTTTAACCTTCTACTCGAATCTGAAACCCCTTTCTTCACATGCATACAAGAGAAGAATAAACCAACCTTTTTCCGGACGGCTGAAGTAGATCCTCCATTGAGCTTCTTATCCCCTTGTTGTTGTTGCTCCTTCCAAAAGCTTCCCTGCAATCAAGACAAGACTATGCATGCATGCTACTGATCTATTCTAGGGTTAGAGATAAAACACAAATCAAATAACGTAGATGAGACTCATGTATGCGGGACGGGAAAAGTGTCTTTTT